>JACEII010000014.1:5033785-5044671 GCA_014332785.1 Antheraea mylitta
TAGTGAATTTCTTCACTTCTCTTTTTTCTCGAAAATTAGTATTTTCGCAAAGCAAATTGCACAAAAAACACTCCATAATTATTGTATACTACAACAAGTATTACTCAAGAGAAATAAAATAAAATAAATCACGTGGTGGAATAGAAAAATGTTTTAACCGTTATAACCGACATCAGCATGTGAAGGGCTACCTAACAAACAGTAAGCAATGCCCTACGCATGCGGCCAGCTGTGACAGCTATAGCAGCAAAATAGACAAAATAACTTGATTTTGCATTTCATGAATTTCAAGTATGTATTCAATTGAAGGACTGCAACAACGTACCACACAATTTGTAGGACAATGTGACCATTACATTATATACATGTTAACGAAGTAAAAAAAAAACCAGCTGGTTAGTAATGATTTTTAATGACTTCATGATCAATACATGTTGACAGGAGGGGATCATTAATCAAACCTTACATTTTGTAGGACAAATAATTTTTCAAGTAATTTAGATAGTTATCTTGAGATTAAAAAAAGAATCCCTCAGTAAGTAATAAAATTTTGGGTACTCATTAAATAAACATATTATGTCCTTGCTACCTCTGTTAGCAACCAGAATCGAGAATTTTCGCACAGGGCTGTTGGGCGTCTTATCAAAACGAAGCTATTTACGAAGATTCAACTTGATAGCAATCAAGTGAAAAAATAGTCCAGAGATCCTGGACTAAGTGTCTTTAGTTTTAATAAGTCACAAACGAAACGGCAGTTTTCAAAATTATGTCTCCTCTTTTTTTTTCCCATAATTTTTTTTTCGATTAGCTGATAGATATTTTATATACTGGGAAAAGAAATGAAAGCAACAATATACGTTTCTCACAAAATTTCTTTGTAAACAATGTTATTCATTTACTTCCCCTCTCGTGTATATGTGCACCACACCACCCGCCCCTATGTTAGATATTGTTAAACGCGTACCTAATACTTATAAAAATCGTATTTTCTTAAAACTTCTATAACTTTTTATTAAATGCAGCTATTTTGATATTTTTATATTAGGTAAGGACAAATTGTTTAAAAAGTAAAACAAAAAAAAAATATATTTGCTAAAAGTATTGTCTTTGTATAAAAATAGCTAACTGTAATAATGTATTGCTAAAACATTAGGTGGTAGAGCCAAGCTGAAGCTATTACTGGTTTCAACATGAATGGGTCAACACACCCGCGGTAGTACCACCGTCTCACAGAAAACCGACGTGAAGTAACAGTGTTTGCATTGTTGCGTTTCGTTCGGTCAGTAAAATCACCGGAGGCCCACCTATCTTATCCATCCTTCCTCTCTCTCTCTCCCCCCCCCCCCAACACAGGCTGATGACGTACTTGTGACCCCCCTGGTGTTGCAAGTGTCTATAGACGGTGGAGATAGCTTAACGTCGGGTGATCCATATGTTCCTTTGCCTCCTATGATATAAAAAAACACGAATACAATTGGAAGACATACCCAACGTTATCGACACTAAGCACTCGATGCGCGACAATAGTATACAAATCGGTCGGATGTACGGTATGCGTTGGTGACTGATATAGTCGTAGCTCTGCTGTGAGGAGTGAAGACGCGTCGCCAGGAGTGCCCGCTAGCTCAAACCACACGTGTCTGCCATGCCCGTGACGTAATACTCCTAAATGATGTCCTGAACAGGTAACAGATTAAGGAAACTAAACCATTGTTACTGGAATATAAAACAATGGAGTTATTAATAAGGAAAATATACTTCTATATTTATAAATGTAATTAGGTTATGAGACAATAAAATAATATGTTTCATTCAGTTTAAATATATTCATTCAGAGAGTTTAAATGCGACTTTTATTATTACTAGAACAATCCCTAGAGGTAAGTAGAATACTATGGAATCACAACGGCAATCAACTAACAACTAACGTCAAAGTTAAGCCCTCGTTACCTACAAATGTAGTTCAATCATATAAGCCAAAAAAGAGGGGTAACCTAAGAGTATAAAGCTAATCTAAGAGTTGTCTCAAAAGTCTGATGAAATCACGTGTCCGATCTTAAGATGTCTATGGCCAAAGGTCACAAAAATTGCTTTTTTTATTTGCAAATAATTGGATGTCTATGGGTTTAATGCTATTTCCAAGTAATCTTACAGGGAAAAAATTCTCTCCAACTTATGTCTTGAACATTATTACATAGTATAATATATAATCCTCTGCCACTCAAAACTACTGAACGGATTTTCATGCGGTTTTTACCAGTAGATATAGCCATTCATAAGGAATGTTTAGGTATATAGCTTGTAAATGTTTTTAGTATCAGGGCGGGAAAACGCCCGCCGGAACCGTTATTTTTTTTAAATAAATTTAACCGTTTTTGTGATAGAGGTTACACTTACGTATTTACAACACAATTCAAGGTAACTTTTAAATTAGCAAAACATAGGATTATAAGAGTTCACTGCCAAATTATCTTCCAATCCGAAGTGAAATTCTCAATACGCCTGGACTCAATATTCGACATTATAATGACTGATTTGTGTCCAAAAAAAATACATAAAATTGTAGTAAGGTTTTCACAAATGTCTGCGTTTAGACAGCTACTCTCAAATACAAAATCTGGCGCTAGGTGTTTAGGGTTTTCCAAGTTGCATTTCAGAGTTGGTTTCTTCTATGTATAGTGTATCAATCTTAACACTCAAATTAATCTATGTAAAATGATTAAATATGTTAATTTAAACAAGAATGTAGCCAAACGGTAAAATCCTGCAAAATATGAAAAAGATGTATGTAGTTTACATAGGAAGCCACTTCGAGAATCCACGAAAATACTCAATTTTCTGACATGCAGCTTATCTAACGCTAAGATCAATGCAACTTATAGATATGTATAAAGCCCTCCAAGTCGAAATCCTAACTAAGACCACTCAATGTACAATGTACCGTACTGTAATTTATCGAGCTTAAGATAAACTTTAAATATTTGAGTGGACGTTACCTTGTACTTCCACCTGGAATTGATTGGCCACTGCAACGTCTCAGTGTGAGAGACGTTTAATTTTTTTGCACGACATTTACTTCAAAAAGTTAGTTTCTAGTGCATATTGTGCAAATAAAATGAAATATATTTTGTCACATTGAGACGTAGCAATACCTCAATGTAGCAGTGGCCAATCAATTCCTGGCTGAAGTGGAAAGTAACATTCACTCAAGTACTTGGATCTTCGCAAAGTAACGTTAGTTAAACGGCGTTTACATTTCAGGTTCAATGACATTTAATTGACGTCCTATGTCATAAATGTGAGCTTCAGAAATAACAATAAAAAAGGTCATCTACCTGACATCAATATACGGCGCCTTTTCGATCCTGGCACTTACATACGGGGGGTATCTCTTCCCTAAAGCCAACGATAAGTTGCTAACGTTAAGCTATCACTTGTGCCAATATAATTCAAAAAATCGCATATTCATACAATTATTGTATTCACATATGGGGAAAAGCAACTACTACGTAATATCTACTTTAGTAAGAATAGATCGTGACGATGAATTGGTAAGAGGTGTGGGCAACAGGTGTTCTATGTAATATAATACTGTAATCTGATTCCTATTGCACGTGGGGCCGATTATATTTTGATTTAATTAAGAAATTTACATAAAATATGTAAATTATTATACCATATTAATAAATATTCAGATATTCCGTCATAGGATAACACTTGTTACAATAAAAGTACTTGAGCATCTATTTTTTTTTTTTTCGAAATTTCTACGCTAATGACCCAGCAAGGTCTTAACAGCTTCACCGGACTACCCTTGAGCATCTATGTATTTACCTATATAAGGAAAAACATATTTGATACGATCGTGCCGTTATATTTTCACTAACTTTAACATTGCCAGTAATATTGTGAACTCAGATGCTTCAAAGATACATTACGTACGGTTAGATAAGGAGAAGGTATCTTATTGTTATTTGTAAACCGACTTCAAAAAAGGAGGATGCTCTTAATTCGTCTGTATTTTTTTTTTATGTTTTTTACCTCATAACTTTGAACTGGGTGAACCGATTTTGATGATTTTTTTTTATTTGAAAGCTGGTGCTTCCCGTATGGCTCCATTCGGTCCAGTTCGGATAACGACATCCAGTGCAAAACCGTATAAGTGTTAAATTTGCATTAAATATGTACACGACAAATAGATGAATAATTCAATATTACGCCAACCGATTTCGATGATTCATTTTTTATTAGAAAGGATGTACTTCAAGGGTAATTTGATGAGAGTTTGGTTAGGTTCTGATTATGGGATCCGTGACAAAGTAACACAATTTTCAAAAAACAAGCCTACTCCTTTCTTAAGGGCCGGCACCGCATCTGTGATTCCTCTCGTGTCGCAAGTGTCCATGGGCGGTGGTGATCACTTACCATCAGGTGACCCGCATGTTTTAGTAAAACATATTTATGTAAACTAAAAATGGAAAAATAAAGCAAGTTTTCAAAAAAAAAAAGAATTTACCGATTTAAATATTGATCAAAGGCATAAAAATAAGGCACTAAAAAAAAGTGTTTTTAGTGCCTTATTTTTATGCCTTTGATTAATATTGAAGTTGGTTTATTCTTTTTTTTTTTAAATGTACTTTATTTCCAATTAATTATCTAAAATTAAACTGTGAACAAACACAGCTCCAAAGCGGCAACGATTGCTTTGTGCTGATGGTCTCAAAACGAACGGTATCATAGGCAATCGACTTAATTTACGATTTAAACATTTGGGCAATTTTTACTACAATTGTAGGTATAATACATCATATTATTAGCAAAGTATATTCAGTAAAACCAGTCACTATGACAGGTTTATTTTCATATTCATTTAAGATGTGTATAATGAAAATAAATCTTGCGAGACAGTGCATTGGTGCGAAAAGGAATTTATACTTAACTAGCAATCGCCTGTCACTTCATCCGCATTAAATGGTAATATACAATTTAATAACAATAAGATAAAATCATTGGTTGGACAGTAATAGTAAATTAGATAGCACAGACCTATTACAGAAATTACAAAAAATCCTGTGTTCAAAATTTCATAACAATTTGTAAGGCAATTCGATAGAAAACCGAAAGACAGACATAAGATATGTAAACAATCATATATAATAAGTAATACAAATCTAATGTCATATTTGTGATTGCCTTTAGAAGAGATATTTATCATAAAAAAAAAAAAACAACCAAGCAAATTTAACATTTAGTCTGTAGATCATACGATAAGGGCACTTCTGCCATTGAATTTCCTGAATAAATAAAAAAAAAAACGATTATAATAAATCTGCATTTCAAGTCGTGTTACTAAAAACTTCATTGAATGTTTTTTAAAAATAAACTAAGGAAATACAACTTTCTGACTTTTTTACTAGTTGTACCATAAAGCTGAGCAGAAAAAAATATTTTTCTGAATAAAGATTTTGATGAAACAGCATATATGTTGTCCTAAGAGGCTCTAAATTATATGTGAAATACCTATAAAAATTCATGTAACGGGTTCCAGAGATTATTAGTGTTTTCAAATAAACAAAATTTAGAAGAATTTCTCGCTGTATTCTGTTACAGTCACTTGCAATCAATAGTGAGAAGTTATTTTCAATGTACAGACACTTTGTACAGTATTATTATGCCATCATAAGTATATCGAACTTATGTTAGCATGAATAATGGTACATACGTAAACAAAATACGTAATGAAATGTTAAACGCGGAAAACGTAATTTTAAACATCTCAATTACATATACATAATAACAAATAGGCACCGGCATTAACAAAGTTCCAAAGATATCAGAACAGTAATATTTCCTAGAATAAACTACATATAAGATAGGAAACTAAACCAAAATAACAACGTTCGCGCGCTATCTCACTCCACACTTACTACGTTATTGCTATTCGTTTATTATATTAAATTAACTTTGTTTACACTTATAATATTTCGATTTTATTTTAAAGATAAATATAGTTTGAAATGAAAACATGCTAAATATAATAATTACATTCTTCTATACGTACGCGCTACTAGCAACAATGTGATTGTATTTAAAGGATAATTTAGATAGAAATAAAAATATAACATACAATATGCAATACCAAGTCATATTTGCGTACAAAAACCAACTAATAACCATTGCAATTGGTTTTAATATAAACAGAATGATCAAAAATGTGTGGGTGCGTGCGTGTGTTCCTGGGTGCGTGCTTGCGTGCGCGTGTGTTTGAGTGTGCGTGTGTGAGCGTGCGTGTTTGTGCGTGCGTGCGTGCGTGCGCACGTGTTTGTGTATGTGCATGTGATGACGTGTATATGCGTGTCCGTGTGTTTGTATTTTTGACTTGTGTGCGTGCTTTATCCTCTTTATATTATACTTCTATAATTCCGCGTTGTAATACAGAAGATATAGGGTAACTCGCAGGTACAGAAGATATAGGGTAACTTTAATTTTTAAAAAAGTACTTTTCCCGAAATAATTACGAAGTCTAGAACACATTAACGGGCGCAAAGTCGCGGGTAAAAGCTAACATTAATAAATTTCCTTGTCCTACTCTGCACTTCCTTTCATCAACTTTGAATGTTTGTAAATATGTAAGCGTTTTTGTACAATGTAATGAAGCCGACATGAACTAATTTTCTTGAAGAATATGCGCAAAGTAATCCTAGCCTCTCTTATGCTGTCATTTACGGATTTTATTTTAACTTTATTTTTGGCAACCAATGTTTCAGATTATTACTGCCATTGTTGTGTAGTTAATAATATTACAAGCGTCGTTTGAATATTACAATATTCTAACAAGATGGTGGCTCCCTTATTAGAACCATCCAGGGAGTTTCTGTGGCATCTCAGAATTTTATTCTCCGTCGTAATATTTTCTATTCATTTCACATATGCGCAATAAACTAACTAACTATATTACGTAGAATACCACCAAAAATACGAAATATAGAGAGGCAAATAACACAAGATTCATAAAATATAAAATCCACCACATGACAGACTGAAATCCCGCCAAAAACTGACTACTTTAGACTTTGTATTAGTGTGCTTAACTCTTTTTGTAAACATGACAGCAGCACAGGTAGGTATACAAGACTTGTCAGAGGTTTCCGTAAAATGAATGTTTTTGGGGGAAGGGAGAGGAGAGGGGAGGGGAAGGGAAAGGAGAAGGAAGGGGAAGGGGGTGGGCCTCCGACGCTCCCACTGACCGACCGAAACGCAATAATGCAAGCACTGTTACTTCACGTCGGTTTACTGTGAGAGGGTGGTACTACCCCAGCCGAGCCGACCCATTCTGAAACCAGTTATAGTATCAGCGAGGCTCTACCACCTACAAATGTACTATGTTTGGTTAGTTATATTCCTAGTCTCTATTATATGATTTTGTTTCCCGTAGTCTGTTGGAAGAGTATGTCGGTATATGTTTATTAATTTTATTATATACAAAATATAATATATATACAAAAACACTACATTTGTTGATCAAATTTTAAAAAAATTCCAAGTAACATATTTCGTAAATTTCAATTTTTTTTTAATAAATAATATTTGCACATATTACTTTATTACTGAATTAGGCGGCACGGCGGACGTTGTCCCGCCCTGATAATAAAAAAGCTTGAAGTGAAACATATGCTGTCGCTGACTTTGTTATAGGCATTATCAAGCTCTACAACTTTTTCCTAAAACTCAATCATATATCTCTTATCGTTAAGGCGGCGTTCGTAAGAAACGTTTTCGATCGACCGTTTTTTCTCCGACTTACTTTGCAAATCCGACTACCACAAAAGAGTCTTTTCATTTTTCGGGTTAATGAATCACTTGTTAATATAATGAATGACGGGTTAGCCTATGACACTCACAAATAACGTGGCTTTCTATTAGTAAACGAATTTTCAAGATCCAGATATTACCCCATATGACCTCACAAACTTTACCTTTTGTAGTCCAGTGAAGCTGTTCAGACCTTGCTATGGTCAATAGCGTAGTGAGATCGATAAAAAAATATATAAAAAATTATCTCTTTTTAATATTGATATAGAAATATAAATAATATTGGCATGTCTGCATTTAATTCATTAAAGTGTTCAAATTTATTTAGAAAGCTGTAACTCTCCGAATTTTGGAATCTCAAAAAAATCTTTCTTTCCAAAAGACTGATTAAAGATATAAAACTTTATTACACAATTTCAAGAGATGATTTCAAGACTGAAGTGAGGGTCCTTAATTTAGAAGATTGATTATATTATCCTGATCTGCCAGGTTACCTAAATCTAATAACTTTAAACAAGCAATTCTTGTATATTTTTTTATTTGTATATATTCAGGATCTTGGAAACGGCGTCAATGATTTCTGTGAAACTTAGTATGTAGGTAGTTTCTGGGACGCTAAATCGATCTATCTAGATTTTATACAGAGAAATCTTTTTGTAACTGACATTTCAGGCAATGAAAAAAATATAGCTAGAATAGGAAGGTAAATTTCCCTGTCGCTGTCAAAACAAAAACAGCTCAGGTGGAAATTGGTTGCTTCGAAACTCCATGTAATCCCAGTTCGAATCCGAGTGTATATAATTTTTTTTTTTTTGTAAAATATGGTAAATTTGTAAATCTTACAGTTTATTTCAATTTAAAAAGGTTTTTAAATACTGCCCAGGTACTGCTTATTATGCCCTGGACGATTTCAAGGGAACCGATTAGTTAGAATCTTAGAATCTAACCTAATCTTAGAATCTTCCATAGATTGGACGTGGACCCTAATTATAGTGTCGCTTATTTTGACAACTAAGCCCCAACTCAGTCGGAACGATATCGTTGAGAGATTTGTTCGAAAAATGTCATAGCATTCATTCAGTCTTTCGAAACTAGAAAAATTAACTATCTTCTATTTTATTTTTGGGAACCAGTCTTCTAGTAGACTATTACTGCCATTGTCAAGTGAGTAACGATATTACAAGTTTCTTGATACAACTAATGTGGTGGCCGTCTTGTTAGAATTTTCCTGGGAATTTTTGTGGCAAGTCAGAATTCATGCTCCGTGGTATTATTTCCGATCCACTTCACTTGTGCACAACAACCAAAGTATATTACGTAAAGTACCACCAATATTACACAATATAGAGCCAAATAACGCAAAATTATGGATAAAATATAAAGACAACTACATGGCATTCCAAGATCCCGCCAAAAACTCAAATTAATTTTTGATGTAGATGTAGTAGACGTAACAAAAAAAAAGAAGAATGGATAGATCCAAGTAAATAACTCGTATTTTAGATAGAAAAGATCTAATATGCAGATATTCAGTACAGCTTAATAAAAACTGAATATGAAGGTTTGTTAAATTTGGTAGCTTTATCAGAAAGCACGGTACGAGTTCAATCCAAAATGTATTATGTACATGAAACTTGGTTGTCACATGATTTATAGCCAAACCAAACTCCTCTGAATATTATCCAGCATAAAAATGCCTCAGTGCCTGCCATATTTATCAAAAATATTGATGTATTGTTTGCCACTTTGCATTGCTAGTAATTTTTTATTTAAAGTTAAACATACATACATTAACTAACCGACTAGTCCAGGTGGAAAAATCATAATACAAAAAATTATCTAATACCTTTAAACGAGCAATTCTTGTATATTTTCATATTGTTTTATACTCAGGATCTTGGAAACTGCGTCAGCGATTTCCGTGAAACTTAGTATGTAATTGGTTTCGGGGACGATAAATCGATCCAGCTAGATTTCATTCCTAGAATACTTTTTTTGTCAAAGTTTTCAGGCAATAAAAAATAGAGCTAGAATATATAGGTAAATTTCGCCACCGCTTTCAAAACAAAAATAGCTCAGATGGAAATCGGCTGCTTCCAAAATCTGTCTAACCCCAGTTCGAATCCGAGTGACAGCAAAAGAGATATCTTTTTTTTTTGTGAACAACGCTAATTTTTTGAGTCAAACCTAACAGTTTATTTTGATTTAAATTTTTTTTTAAAGAACCGAGCTAAACTCGTTCGTCCAGGTGCTATAATTTTGTTTATCTATTCTGTCAATATTCGATTGCAATACAATATATTTATTGGTAACTATTGATATTAAAGATGCTATTTTTGGTTATAATAAAAAGAATATATGCTTAATTCAATTTTGAAAATACTTAATACCTAAATTATACCTAGAAAAGATATGTGCAATACTAGCTGTGCCCACGACTCTGTCTGCGACTTATTAACTTTTTACTCATAATTAAGTAGCGTCGTCATTAAAATTACAATAACTTTTGATAGACTGAACCGATTTTAATGAAACCAAGACTAAATGTTATTCGGGGATATTCATTATAATTTTCCTTATCATGAACGTAGGACTTTAGCAGTGATGCGTGTACCCGATTAGGCCTCCCACGGCAGCGGCTCAAGCCTAGGTTCGATCCCTCGGTAGGGAGCCCTTGAGTGCGTTGCTTGCGCGATACGGTGACACACAAATATACATCACCGCTACAACACTACACGATCACCCCCATACACGTGCACGCCTACACGCTTACACATAAAGGTGGAAGGGTTTACTTTTTTTTCCCTTATCGAACTGAAAAACTCTCAATTTTCCGATAATAAATACATGGAGGAGTTGTTGAGGCGTGTATACTGAGTACACATATACGTTTCAACAACTCATACATATATGAATGGTTAGCTAGGTTAGCTAGGATAGGTCGCGATTTTGCATGCAACAGGCAACAGCCAGGCCGAGTTGTGCCGTGCACCCTTGAGCTGGTTGCCAGAATGGAATCGGCTGAGTGCCTTAGGCGCTCGCCTTAGTAGTCCGGTGAAGCTGTTAAGACCTTA
>JACEII010000014.1:5047601-5069627 GCA_014332785.1 Antheraea mylitta
TTGCTTAACAATAAACATTTACAACAAGTATAAACAAATTAGTAGGAAAAATGACTAAATAGATTGCATTTATCATCAATTACCCCAATCGTATTAAAAAACTAATCATAAAACAGAACTCACGAGATACGATTCCGATGTATAGATCCGGCCAACGTACGCCTGGCCCTCTAGTTTTAATATATGCCAAACAGTGGCGTAACAATAGGGTGGCAGGACTGGCAAAATGCCAAGGGCTCCCGACCCAAGAGGGCTCCGGTCCAAGAGGCCTCGACTTCAAAAATATTTTTTTACATTGTACCTGAGCATTTTATTTTATTTGAAAAGTATATCTTTATAAATTATGGTTAAAATCCAAAGTGAGACAACTAAAGACCATAATACAATTGAGTCCGTTGAGAATCTCGAAGTTTATTAAAATTAAACTGAGTACGACGTGACGACTTTTACTGATAGGGCCCCATCAAAAGAATTTGCCACGGGCACCAGATGGTAAAGTTACGCCACTGATGCCAAAGTAGGATTTTATAGTCTTAAAGACAAAATGTGTAAAATATCTCTCTATTTAAATTTTAGTAATTTACTGACAGTTCGACACAAGATAAACGATTCATGTAATTCAACATATTTATCTGTCTGTATTAAATCTAATTTATTTTCCATACATGCCATACATAAGATCATTGCGTAAAAACACAAGCGGAATAGTTGACACAGCTGGGCTGCATATACATAATATTGAAGTATTATTCGAATAATATTCAAATCGGCTGAACTAATTTTGATGAGACTTTCATTTCCAGGTAGGTGCCTATTCGGCATATTATAAAGGTTCTATATCATCAAACCTTTCCATAGGAACTAAACAGTAATGATATCATAAAAAAGTTTTACTATTTAAAATTAAAATTAAGAAAAAATAAACATGTCCGCAATTGATTCAGATGTCAAGTCGTTTCCATGAAACAATAAAAACATTTTTGTGGCAGCCAAAGCTAGTAATCAAATAAATAGAAATAATTAATTATTTACGACTAGCTGTGCCCGCGACTTCGTCTACGTTGAACCTTATGTAAAAAAGAGTGATATTATAGTAAGATCATTTGCATGTTTTAATGTGAACCCACTACTTTAGTAGTGATGCGTATTCATACAGACAGACATTTCTAAAAATAATTGAAATGTATTGTATTACTTATTCCTAGACACCTGCAAGAATTTTTTTTACGAAAATCGATAAAGTACAGACATTTTAAATTTACATTCTTATTATATGTATTACGCAGTATGTACAGAGAAGGTATAGGGTAGCGCTTTGTTGCTAGTTTAGAGCTATATGACACATGTCAGGAGACTTATTTCAGTCTGATATGACATTATTGAAAGGTTAAGGTAATTTTACCTTAAATATTATTTACTTTTTTTATATCATAGGAGGCAAACGAACAGGTGGGTCACCTGATGTTAAGTGATCACCACCGTCCATAGACACTAACAACACCAAGTGTGCGTTGCCAAACTGTGAGGTGAGGGGGAAGGGGAGGGAAGGAAAGGGGGAGGGAAGAAAGGATGTGGGCCTCCGGCGTTCTTACTAACCGAACCAAACGCAACAACGCAAGCACTGTTACTTCACGTCGATATTCTGTGAGAGGGTGGTACTACCCCGGACGAGCCGACCTTTTCATGCTGAAATCAGTTACTCAGCGTAACTCTACCACCTACAAACATTATTTAATTATGTATTATTCTTGCTTTAACAATACAATAAAATACTATAGAATGAGATAACCTTTAAAACAGAGTAGGTATCCCAAAAACAACTTTACTTAACAGATTTTTGCAGTATACCCTCGAAATAATTGGCATAATGGCGAGTCGCATTACCAGATCTAAAAAATAGACATATTAATCTCAAACAATCTATTTAAAATTCAACATACCGACGGAGGTTTTGTTACATAAACTTAGTAACATTTCTAATTAATATTCCTCTTACGAAGACTACATTTTCACATTTGCGAGGTGGTAGGGTTTTCGCGAGGTGGTAGGGTTTTATTGCGAGGTGGTAGGGTTTTACAGCCCGACTGGGTCGCAACCACTATGTATATGGCGAAAAAGCCCGTAATAGTGATTCGCTTCTACAGGTCGCGTTTCGGGATCAGCCTGTGTATATCCAGCTTTTTACAGGCCGGCATGATAGTGGTGACCGGCGATGGACAGTGTGTCAATCGGTGGTCGCTATTATTTTTGGATTGTACTATGCTTACCATCAGGCATAGTGCAGTCACTTTGCCGTGCTACAATAAAAAAAAAAACCAACAGAACATAAATGATTACTGGCTCTGGGAACAGCATATACCATTCGATCACAATGTCGGTGTATTTTTTTTTAACTCATAAATGCTTAGTTTTGCTAATCTATACTAATATTATAAAGAGGTAAAGTTTGTTAGTTGGTGACGTTGTGAGTTTGTGAAGTTGTAGGGGGTAATCTTAGTAACTACTGGTGCTATTTGAAAATTAACATATTATTTCAATTTAACATAGCTCATTCATCGAGGATGGTTATAGGCTATATATCATCATGCTTAGACCAATAGGAGCGGAGCACGAATGAATAATGTTCAAAAAATCGGCTATTTTACTCTTGAGAGCTTTCGCTGCGTGTTAGCGTTAGCCCAAAGTAACTATTCCACACGAACGAAGTCGCGGGCAGAGGCTAGTTTTCTATATTCCAACTCCAATTAATTTGGTTCAAAAACTTGAGTGTGTACGTTTTCGAAAACATGTTAAAACCATAGAAAATACCACTGTTTATGCTTTGTAAGACCATAATCTCACCTTATGTTATTTGATGACGCGATGCGAGATGATAAACACGCCAAACCTAGACAGTATTACGTCTCTAATGCAGCTGCCAGAAGGCACAAACAAATGCATGGCGACAATTTTAATAATTCAGGGTGGGTGTTAACTTCATTTCGATTTTAAACTAAAAATTGATAACGTTGGTAAATCCCTATAATTACAATGCATTTTGTAACTATTTATAATTAACGCGATACAAAACAACAGTAATCGCAAAGGTGTCACGGTTACAATATATGAAGCACATATTTATAAGTCGTAGTCCGGTGAAGTTATTAAGACCTTGCTAGGGCAATAGCGTGGTCAGTTCGAGAAAAAAAAAGTGACGATTGTAACCAAGATATCGTCCTATTTAAAGAAAACCAGTTTCTTGTTTATAAATATAATTCACATAATTTCATCAACTATTTCTCTTAAATGAACTTGTACAAAATATAGTCTTTAACATCAGAGTATTTTCATCTATACGCATAGTATAAAGAGGTAAAATTTGTGACGTCGCGTTGTAGGAGATAATCTCAGGAGGTACTGGTCTGATTTGAAAAAAAATTCAGTGTTATATAGCTAATTTATCGAAGAATGTTATATCATTACGCTATTAGAAGCGGAGCATTAATGCAGAATGTTTCAAAATAGATTTTTTTTCTCTTGAGAGCTTCCGCTGCGTGTTAGCGTTAACCCAAACTATTCCACGCGGATGAAATCTCGGGCAGAGGCTAGTTAGTGATGTTATATTATTATAAAGGCTTAAATTAAATAAACCACGAACTCAAAAATATTTGACTAAAATTTTATTCAATACACTTCTATTTCACATATTTTTCCATAAATTTCTTATGAAATTCTGATCTTAAAGAATCATTAATAAATGTGTTTGCCTTTTTCTCGGGTTCAGAGCGCGCACAATTTTTAAAAACAACATCATCATCCCATCGTCTTTTTACCTGTAAATAACAAAAACATTTTTATAAATTATATAGCATTTACTAACAGCATCTACTAATAAATTTAGTAACCAATAACACGTTGTTTTTTACCTTCAATTCATTTTTTTGGGTGGCTGATGAATAGTTCAATAATGGATTCCCTGATAATATATTTTCCATGCGAATTCTTTCTTCTTCTTGTTTCTTTTCTGCGTCCTGAAAATAGAAAGACATTTATAATTACAACTATCTACCTAACTTGAGGACTAAATTTGTTTTTTTTTTCATATCATAATAGGTAAACGAGCAGGTGGATCGCCTGATGTGAAGAGGAGGAGGGTGAGAAGAGGTCCGGCACTCTCACTGACCGAACGAAACGCAACAATGCAACCACAATTACTTCACGTTAGTTTTCTATGAGAGGGTGGTACTACCCGGGACGAGTCGACCCATTCATGCTGAAGGCAGTTAATAGCTTCAGTGTGGCTCTACCACCTACAATTACTGTACTAGCTAATACTCGCAACTTTGTCAGTGTCATGTTTTTTTACCTTAACAACATATTTTGTACATCGCTGCATATTTCTTCTTTTCTCTCTCTCTCTATTACTAGTTTCAGGTGTAACTTTTTGATGTGAAACATCTATAGGCGTAGGGTAAACCTGATTGTTGACGTGGCGACGCAAAACACGAATTTACACTATTAACGAAATAATCAACATAACATTAACATTTGCAACCTTATCTGTATAAAAAAAGGATTCAATCTCTTTTGTCGGCCACTCATTCTGCTAGTATTAGGCAGCACGCGCCGACCACCTTTAACGACCGCGACGGGCGAACTTTTTGAATAGGAATACAAAATAAACCCTGAAAATATTTGGGAGAGAATGTTATCACATTACCATGACAACTTATATGTCGGCGCCTACCCACATTAATTGCGTCATCCGATTGCCGTGTCGGCGTCTACAACTACCCGCACTGGTTGCGTCACCCAGTCACGCCTCTTTCCCTACTACTCGACTTCATTATAAAAGGAGCGGAGCGACCGCCGTTAGGTCGGTACCCGATTAGGCCTCCTACGGCAGCGACTCAAGCCTAGGTTCGATCCCTCGGCAGGGAGCCCTTGAGTGCGTTGCTTGCGCGATACGGTGACATACCCATACATCACTGCTACAACACTACACGATCACCCCCACACACGTGCACGCTACACGCTACACATTTTGGTGGAAGGGTTTACTTTTTTTCCCTTATCGAACTGAAAAACTCTCAATTTTTCGAAAAAAAAAATATATGGAGGAGTTGTTGAGGCGGATATACTTGGTACACATATATGTTTCAACAACTCAAACATATATGAATAGTTAGCTAGGTTATCTAAGATAGGTCGTGATTTTGCATGCAATTCCGGTAAAGCTGTAAAGGCCAAAAAATAAAGGCCAATAGCGTAGTCAGTTCGAGAAAAAAAAAATAAAAAAAGCCGTTAGGTCGGTCTTGGCTCTGGCGACACGCGGTACATACGTACGTTGCAAGTCGTTTAACCTAGACTCTGGATAAACAAACGAATTAATTATTTTATATTGAGATATCACGATATTATTATAATGGGGTGATAGTCTGAATTAATAATAATTGATTATTATTTCATGGGTTATTATTTCGATATTATAGTAGATGGATTAGTGAGTTCAATATTTGTGGGTTAATGTTTTGTAAAAATATGTAATATGTACAAGATTAACCAGATCGAGTTTCTTGCCGGTTCTTCTCCATGACTGGGTAGGTTCCGAACCGGTGGTAGCATTGACTTTCATAAATTGAATAAAGGGTATTTGATTTAATTATGACAATATTATTAAAGTGGGTAGTTTAGTTAATTATGACGATAATATTATAGTGGGTGATTTAGTGAGGATATTATTATAATTTTTCCGTCGGCCTACGCCGACATATATAATACTGACGGTAACACGCAGTGGAAGCTCTCAAAATAGCCCGATTTTTAGACATTCTTTATTAGTGCCCCGCTCCTATTGGTTTTAACCTGATGATATGTAGACCACAGCCATCCTCGATAAATGAGCTCTCTGACACTGAAATTTTGAAATCGGACCGGTAATTTTTGAGATTAGCGCATTCAACCATACAAAAAAACAAACAAGCTCTTCGGCTTTATATATTAGTATAGATATAAGATTTAGAAAATCTTTCTTTTGCTTAGGAACGGATATGGATGTCTGAGCGCATTTCTACTTACCACAATTTTATTTTTATATAACATCTGCTATGCAGATTTACCCATTCCCTAATGAATGGCGACACTAACATGGAACTAAACCAATTCACGTTATACTTTTTTAAATATACATATATCGCGCCTAACGCGAAGTGTCCTACATAATAAATAATATAAGTGCTAGGATAACACTAACAGCACACTAAAACGAACTACGAACGATATACATTATTTTTATTTGATCTTCTAGACAATCTTATTTTGCTTATTAATGAAAACAATAAACAATTTCATAAATTGAATTTTATTCATGTTCTTATTCATACTCCTATCCAGATCTAATACATAGTTGTAAATAAGAGTTACTTAAATGGCTTCTCTATCTATCACCTTTAAAGGAGCAATTCTTGTATATTTTTATATTGTTATATATTTAGGATCTCGGAAACTTATAGGAGTGATATATATTATTGTTTTAATATATATTATTTTTTAATGCTAATTTTGTATTTTTTATTTATATTAGTATAAAAATGTTTTTTAAAGAATGGAGCTGCTCTGCTTGGTTTTCCAGGTACTGATACTTAATCCTAATACAATTGCTTGTAATAAAAATTACATTTAAAAAACCACAAAAAAGTTGCAATAATTCAACCATCTGAACTAATACCAATAGTGTTTCGCTAAATATTTAATAGAAAAATGTTTTAAAAAGATATCATATAATGTGAAATTATTTCTTTTTCACATGAAATTTATGTAGTGTATTATTTTATCATTATTTTATTCTTCTCAAAATTTGTAACAAAATGTATTTTTGACACTGATTTCGAAATTAATTGAAAGATAACCTAAGTATGAGTTTTGTCTTTATTTCACACATAAAACGCTCAAGTCTTTCTTGTTAAAAAATTATGAAATTATATGGTCCTAAATGTATTTTTTTTTCACAACATGTCTCCACTATTGACCTAGTACGATCTTAACAGCTTTAATGGACTACTTCCTAAATTGTCATTAAAACCTGTAACATAGCTTATAACCACATAGTTTCATAGTTTATTATAATCATGAATGATAACTATTTGACATAACAAAAGATCTTCTAAAATTAAGCATATTACTTACTTTTTTTGCCTGTTCAATAGCTCTTTCCTTTTTAATTTTATTTAACTCGGCTAGTAAAGCAGCTGTGTCATCATCTGAATCATCAGAATCTGACGAGTCGCCCTCAAGAGGATCATCCGCATCCAAACTTGCTGCAGGTACTTGGTCCATTTTAGGTCTTTTTGTTGACGGTTCATTTTGTCTTCTTGCACCTGGTACTTTAATATCTTTCTCCCTGTCGTCTAACTCCTTACGAAAATCCCTTGAGCGTAATTCTTCAGTTGTACCTTGACCTTGTTCTCTGCAACAAGAATAATTCAAATATTATTAACATGTAATTAATTTTAGATTAAACGATTTATCAAATTATGCCTGCGAAATCTAATGTACATTTAGTTTTAATAAAAAATGTAATGATAGACTATTATCATCTAAGAAAGATGATTTAGCACATCAAATTTGTAGACGACATCAATATTAGAGTCTTTAAATAAATATCTAATACCTTTAAAGAAGCAATTTTTGTATATTTTTATAGTTGTATACATTCAGGATCTCGGAAACAAGTTTTACTGAAATAGATGATTTCAGTAAAACTTAGTATGTAGGTAGTTTCAGGGATGATAAATAGATCTAGCTAGTTTTTATTCATAGAAAACTTTTTAACTGAGATCTGACAGAGCATCCAAAAATATAGCTGTCTTATTACAAACGGTTCTTAATTTGGAAGTTTTTTTTTTTTTCGAAATGTCTACGCTATTGACCCAGTAAGGTCTTAACAGCTTCACCGGACTACTAAGGCGAGCGCTTAAGGCACTCAGCCGATTCCATTCTGGCAACCAGCTCAAGGGTGCACGGCACACCTCGGCCTGGCTGTTGCCTGTTGCATGCAAAATCGCGACCTATCTTAGCTAACCTAGCTAACTATTCATATATGTATGAGTTGTTGAAACGTATATGTGTACCAAGCATACACGCCTCAACAACTCCTCCATATATTTATTATCGGCTAACTGAGAGTTTTTCAGTTCGATAAGAGAAAAGTAAACCCTTCCACTTTCATGTGTAAGCGTGTAGGCGTGCACGTGTGTGGGGGTGATCGTGTAATGTTGTAGCAGTGATGTATATTTGTGTGTCACCGTATCGCGCAAGCAACGCACTGAAGGGCTCCCTACCGAGGGATCGAACCTAGGCTTGAGCCGCTGCCGTGGGAGGCCTAATCGGGTGTGCGGGAGCGAAATTAACCCCCAGACCACGGCGGCGTTATCTGTGGTTACGCGGGGGTGGGCGTGAGCACTCTCTGTTTCGAGGGACAGGCTGGTACTGATCGTTCGCTGACGTGATTAAATCAGGAGGGTCGGTAAAAATGCATCGCGGACGTCTTTTATAACGCGCAGCGTTAGGTGCGGGTTCATAGTTTGCGGCGGATACCACTAAGAGACTGGGATGATTCGTGGCTTTTTCAAAATAGCTAATCGTAAGTGATTTTACGTACGCCCAGATAGAAGGGATCTCTAAGTCTCTATGGAGATCGACTCTCCGAATGTACCACGGAGCACCGGTCACTTTACGTAAAACACGATTTTGGAGAACCTGCAGCTTATGAAAGTTATCTTTGGACATATGCGCAAAAACGGGGCAACTATATGTCATCACGGGACGGATACACGTCTTATACAAAGTGAGCTTGTGTCTGAGGGACATCTTACTCTTATGACAAAGCAACGGATGGAGGCGACCCAAGACCATAGCGGCTTTGTTTCGCACTCTGTCTATATGTGAATTGAACTTTAAATGTTTATCTAATGTAACACCGAGATATTTGGCCTCTTCGACCCAAGGGATATCGATTCCGTATAGCCTGATGGGCTCAAATTTATTTGCGCGTTTCGTGGGATCGAAGAGTATTGCGGCACTCTTATCGGGATTAACTTCTATGCGCCATCGACGAAACCATTCACCGAGAGTATGAACGGCTTTTTCGATGCGCTTCCTAAGAAAGTCCGACCGCCAGCCGGAAGTGTAAATAACGGTATCGTCAGCGTAACAACCTACCTCGACCCCCCGAAACCGAGGTAGGTCACTGATGAACAGATTGAAGAGCGTGGGCGCGAGTATGGAGCCCAGTGGCACACCTGAGCGTATCGGGTGGGGCAGCGATAGTTCACCATCCACTCTGAAGCGGAATGTCCTATCAGTCTAATCGCGGATAATATGAATAAGCCTATCGGGTACGCGAGATTTACTTAATTTATGGATGAGCCCTCCGTGCCAGACCTTATCGAAGGCCTTGGCGATATCGAAGAAGACTGCAATTGTGCGTTTCGGTTTACGTTTCGGATCGGCGTTAAATTTAGAGAAAATGTACTCCGTGAGGCGGTGTACTTGATTCGTGCAAGAGTGTTCGGCGCGAAATCCGAACTGCTCAGGTGGTATTAATTTTAAATCTGTGATCGAGAACTGAAGACGGTTCAGAAGGAGCCGCTCATAAAGTTTTCCTAAGGTATCTAACAGACTAATGGGACGATAGCTAACATGAAACATAGCTTTTTTGCCGGGCTTGTGAATACCTATCACTACGGCCTTTTTCCAGACAGCTGGAAAGTGACCCTGGGACGTGACCGCATTGAAGACGCAGACCAATAGAGCTATGATGCGATCAGGAAGGAGTTTCAGAACCTCGTTCCTGATCCCATCGGGACCTGGGGACTTCCTAGGCTTGAGACGCTTGATGGCGGCCGAAACTTCGTCAAACGTTATCGGGGTTAGGGTATCCGCCGGAGGAGACGCGAGTGCATACTCTACTGCTGTTTCGATAGACTTTAATTTGGAAGAGAATGTTTAAAGAGCATTATAATACTTTTAAACAAAACAAAATTTATTTTAATTACATTCTAGTGAGAAGGGAGTAGAACTTGTTGCATATTACTTATAAAAATGTATTTCAGACAACGCTATTTTTTTTTACAATAAAATGAACAATAATCTACAATACAGCAAAATCATAAAATTATAATATTGTATACCTGTCTTGTGAAACAACTTTCATGTATAAATTTAATAGTGTTGTGATTCTGTACAAACAAAGAAATACAATTTAACCCACAAAGTGATAAGTTTATGCAGATCAATATACTGTATTTATAAAAATCAATAAATTTAATAGGCTAGTTAATTTTAACCAAACATAAAATTACTGTATTTTAAACATTTTAAATTAATAAGCCTATAAAATCTTGTAGCAATAATGTTAAGCCAAAAAAAAACAATATTTATATTAATAGATAATACAAAAGTTACACATATAATAGTGCACCGTTAGCACTATCTGCACAGCCTTACAAATATAACAAAAAAAAATGAACTGACTGAGAACTTACCTATATTTTAACTTTGTATGACCTGGAAGATCTCTACTCGAATATTGCCTTGATATAGCACTCAAGTCCTTTTCACCACGTCCTTGGCCTCCCCTGGCAGGATCAAAGGTAGGTCTTGCAGCTGTAGTCATTTTATTTTCTTTGTGGTTTCTGGATAAACATGTAAAAAGAGAAAAATTTCGTAATAATTTGAGTTTTGGATTGCTACTTGCAATAAATAATAAATAAATCGTATATACGTACACAAATAACGAGCTTCAGTGATGTTTACATATGATAATGAACGAAAATTGGTGTAATATAGTGAAAGGTACTTCGAGTATGTATTCAAAGAGCATGTAACCACTACGTTTATATGTATTATTTAATACTTTGCAGACTTTGATATAAAATTATAGAGGAGAAATACATATAAACAAAGTACCTACATACACAATTATAGAAAGCAGAACGAAACACAGGAATAAAAACGGAAAAGTGTCACTATGTCACTAAATGATGGAGTGTTGCCGTTTAAGAAATAAAAAAGTTTGCAGTCGGACGGTAATTAAAAAGTCGCTAGATTTTGAAGAATACATTCCGCCAGAAGTCGCTAAATGTTTCATAATATTCTATGGTAAAAAATATAGTGAAAATACTATATTGCGAATAATTCACTATGATAAATTGGATTTTTGATATGCTACTTCTTGCTTTAGAAAATATATTTTTTTTAAACTATTAAATAGAACGTTCCTATAATACTTATTATACTCTTTGATAGAACGTCATCGTATAGGAACGTCAAACGATTGAGTAATTAATTATTGAAGTGAATAGAAGAAAAGATGGAACTGAACGGATGAACGATTTTGAGTACAATGTTGTTTTAGTAAGTTCAGTGCGATTGAACTATATGGCACTGCCATAAACATGAGCCGTAAGGTCAAGTGTATAATAGATAATTTCTGCAATCCATTCGATACGATACTTATCAAAAACTACTCATTGAGTAAAAGTATTGATTACAGAAGTATAGGTATCCAAAGGAAATGTATTCGATTCTACAAAGTATCGAACTTTTTTTGTGGCCCTATCTCTAGTCCTTAAAGACAATTTTGCACTGTTGCGGTTTTAGCAACGTCGTCGCTAGATATAGCGGATTGTGGTCATGTTTAACGACTTTTTTTTTCAATCTAGCGATTAGCGACTACTTGAATATTGAAAATATTTAAGTATTTTGGTATGATTTGTTTTTATAATAACATTGTAATTACTGGTAACAACATGAATTGTTCATAATGTTGATGTTGTTTTTGCAATCTCCCTACCAGAATGACGTTCGATCTCGGGAACGATTAGAATAAAAACAGCAAGAAGAGTTATAACGTGACTAAAAGTTATTATAACTAATCCAACTAAAGCCTTTTGTTCGTTTTATCATAGTGAAATATTCGCAATAGTATTTTCATCATATTTTTTACCATGAAATATTATGAAACATTTAGTGACTTCTGGTGGATTTTTTAATGTAATATATTCTTCAAAATCTAGCGACCTTTTAATTGACGTCTAGAGACTTTTTTATCTCTTAAACGGCAACACTGCAATTTTGTAAGCGGTAGACATGCGCAAATCATGTCCGGAAGCGGACCGGACATGGAACGATTAACATAGCGTTCGGAACTAGGTGCGGTTAACATGTTCGCGGAACTAGCTAGTTCCACAAGTTTAGATGTATAGTGTCGGTTCATGTCCTGCATTCAACGTCCAAATAGGTCCTTACAGTTCCTCGGTTTTATTGAAATACATTGCCTAGTAAGCAATTTTATACATTCTTAAAAGTAAAATTGTCGGTTGATTTATTATATACTAGCTGACCCGTGCAACTTCGTGTGCACCAAATCGGTTATTATCTGTTTCAATTATTTTTTAAATGCGAAAAATCTTACTAAGCCGATTGCAGCGACATCTACCGTTTTCAATTGGTAATCCGAACTATACAGGGGCTTACTCAAATATATAGGCCATGGTTATGTGAAAGAAATTTAAAAATAACCCTGTAACCCGTTCGCAGCATCACCTATCGGGTCCAATAAAAAAAAAACTAACCTACATATATTGCTGATATATGTCTTCCCAGTATTGAAAATAGATGATTTTTGCCGAATTCAATTATATCCATTGTGATTAACTATTAATGTGATAACTAACTATTAATGTAAATTATTGTGATTAACTATATATGAAAAACTATTGAATAAACATAAAAACACTCGCATATGTGTATAACTTTTAATGCTTCAAAATATTTCAACTTAGCGCCATCTATGGACCTAAAAGGTTTTCTTCATCCTGACTCGCTGTTTTCACTTCTCACAATCGGATTTGTATGGAAAATCTCACCTATTTTCGGTTATCAGTCGCCTATGTAGATGGCACTTTAAACAATTTTTTTTGACAAGTTTGATAACAAAACGTGGTGGACGACAATTACTTTTGACATTTCAAACTGACAACTTTCAAATATTTATTCACTTTACGTTTCTGTTATGTGTGGTCTGGTGGTAAAGTTGCTTAGGTTATATTCAACGAAGACGCGTTGGGGCGAAGGTTCGAAACCCAACGGTTTTTTTTTGTTATATTTTATTTTTAAGTAGCACAGGGTAACATATATCTTAAATTGTTACATAATCTTACTACTATAAGATTAATTCGTTAAGAATTTTATGAACTTGAAATTTTTTACTTTCGTCCGTTATTCTGCAGAACACCTTGCGTTTTATGGGACAGAGAGTGTAATATTAGTTATCACTGTGTCAAGTTTATTTAAAATTGCTTCAATACTTTATACTAGCTAACCCGGTGTACTCCGTTCCGCTTCAGAGTCAAGTAATGAGCATATTTAGGACACTAAAATAAATTCAAAATAATTAAGTTCAATTTTTAATTAGGATAATAAAATTAAGGAAGAAATAAATTGAAAAAAAAAAACAAAATAATTTAATGACGTTACACATTTGCAAGACAAAAGCAAGTTATTTGCTTTATGGGCCATATATTTGTGTATATAGATTGCACTCATCAGTAAGGCACCATGTGATAAGCCAACATTTTCATTTTCACTTTTTACACAGTCAATATATTAATGAATGCTGTGTAGTGTATACCAATAATTTCATTATAAATATAGTTTGAGTTCTCTACATCTTTATTCTTATCCATCATAATTAGTCGTGCACTCAATCACTCATTATTTTTGTTGTTAGCGATGATTTTTGGGAATATCTAATTGATGAATTCACCTTTTAATAAGACAAAATTACAGATTATAAATAGAGATTAGAAATTAGATGCACTTTTTGTTTGATGGAGCGCCTTATAGAATTATGATAGCATAATTCAGCATGTAAGAAATTGCGCATGAAACTATACTAATATTTTGGCCGATGTTTTTTTATTAATGGGATGTTGGGAATGGGACCCTTACAGGTAGATTTTTTTTTAAATGATTAATAACCCAATGTCATACTTAAAGCAAAGCATTACGCATCATTATTGTATAACAGAATACGGAAAGTTTTTGTCCAACTACTTATACTTACTCGGTTCGATTTCGGGAGGACTCGGTTGTTGTCGATCAGGTCTACCCGATTAGGCCTCCCACGACAGCGGCTCAAGCCTAGGTTTGATCCTTCGGTAGGGAGCCCTTGAGTGCGTTACTTGCGCGATACGGTGACACACAAATATACATCACTGTTACAACGTTACACGATCACCCCCACACACGTGCACGCCGACACGCTTACACATGAAAGTGGAAGCGTTTACTTTTTTCCCCTTATCGAACTGAAATCTCTTAGTTTTTCGATAATAAATATATGGAGGAGTTGTTGAGGCGTGTATGCTTGGTACACATATACGTTTCAACAACTCATACATATATGAATAGCTTGGTTAGCTAAGATAGCTCACGATTTTGCATGCAACAGGCAACAGCCAAGCCGAGGTGTGCCGTGCACCCTTGAGCTGGTTGCCAAAATAAAATCGGCTGAGTGCATTAAGCGCTCGCCTTAGTAGTCCGGTGAAGCTGTTAAGACCATGCTGGGTCAATAGCGTAGTCATTAAAAAAAAAAAAAAACGATCGGTTCTTTATTGTTTTGTAACATGTTCGGAATATCGTTAATAGAACATGCCGAACATGGACATGTGTAACTGTATGGAACTGTGGAACGACTTCATTTGACGCCTAAGATTATACCGTGATCGTTCCAGGTGCGCACATAGTTCCCGGAACTATTTGCCGAACATGGATATGTGGAACTGTATGGAACTGTGGAACGACTTCATATAACGCTTAAGATTATATTGTGATCGTTCCAGGTGCGCACACAGTTCCCGGAACTATAACGAACCGGAACTACAATACAATCAGTATACAAATAGGTCCATATTACTTTTATTGGTTATTTATTGTTAATGGTATTATATATTTTTTAAATGTATTTTTAACATAGAGTTTGTATTGTACAATTTTGGTTTAGTTTTCATTTTTATAGTTTTTTTTTATACTAAATGTAATGTAATACTACTGATTACAAATATGTGAATAATGTTTTGCTATATAATATATATATATTTATGCTCATAGCGTTTCTTTCTCCGTAGGGGGCGTGGTGTAGCGTGTCTGCCATTTAAAATGTTTTTTTTTTTGCGAACTGACTACGCTACTGACTTAGCAAAGTCTTAGCAGCTTCGCCGGACTACAAAGGCAAGCGTTTAAAGCACTCGGCTGATTTTATTTCGACAACTAGCTCAAGGGTGCACGGTACACCCTGGTTGGACTGTTGCCCGATTCATACAACTCGCGATTTTTTTATTATTTCTCAATCTGACTACGCTATTGATCTAGCAAGGCCTTAACAGCTTCAACGGACTAAGTACAATTCGCGATGTATCTGAGCTAACTTAAGCTAAGCTACATATTCATATTTATATTTGTTATTGAAACATATGTTTGCTAAACAGACATACCTCAAATATATATATATATATATATATAATAAATAATATTTACTTTAAGTGAAATGGGACCCTTAGAGGGAGTCAAGTGCATGAGCACAAGAAAAATTAAATTAATAAGTATCAATAAAGCAATGTCGTCCTTAACGCAAAGTATTGCGGATCATTATTGTATAACAGAATACGGAACGTTTCAATCCAACTATTTGAGTCGGCTGTCCTATTTCAAAACCTAGTAAGCTATTAAAACTAAATTTTACAGGAGAATTTAAATTAAAAGTAACCAAACGACTCATGAAAAACATTACTTTCTGTAAATCCATTGATATATACGTAATTTGATTCTTTGCTTGTTTTATTTCTTCAGACATTGAAATATCGTCGCTATGCTTTCTTAGTTCTTCCTTATACATCAAGCGTTTTACATCCCTAATAGTTAGATAGGTAAATATTTTCAGTTCTATTAAAAGTATTTCCATTACTTAGATATTTTAAGTTCTTTTATTCCGATTACTTAGTCGTATTTCGTTCGCACGCCTACCGTCATTATTCATCACCAAGTAAAAGGAGAGCCTGTGTAATTATTAATACTGAAGGCCCCAAACACCTGTATTTCATTGTGCTTGCTCATGTTTAAAAACCTAGTTAGTTTCTTTAACAATTTATAGATCTAGTAAGTCTCAGAGAAGTACTAGGTTTTGTGATGGTTAAAATAACTTATTAGGTTTTTAAGTGGTTACGAGACAGTGAATGTATCATTTATTAGGTATCAACGTTTAAAAATATCTACTTATTTGTGAGTTTTTATCGCTGGTGTGATTTGTATTTTGTAGGAACTTATTAGTTTTATAAAATTATGTAATATTATAAAACGAATTTTGCAAAGTGTCTCTTACTAGGTTTTGAAATGAGACAGCCACACTCGTATTTACTCGGTTCCGGTTCGGCAGGACTCGATTGCTTTCGATCGGCTCTACGGTCGGCTTGCAACATGTTCGGAAATTCGTCTTGACAGAACATGTTTTGTGGAACTATGGAACTATTATATTTGACATCTCGGATTGGACCGATGTCGTTCCGTCTCCGGACATAGTTCCAGGAACTATTACGGTCCGGAACTACTCACCTCTAGTAAGCGGCTACTTCGTATATGGTATTGGTAATTGAATTGATAGGCGTTGTGGAGACCAGGAATTTCGTAAAATCGTATTATATATTATTTTGTGCAAATATTTTTAGTAAACCAGGTATGTATAATGATTCTGCTCCAGTATTACAAGCGAAATCCGAAAATGTAAATCACTTATTGATACGCCATTTTGTCTAAAATTCTTGTCGTCAGTGATAAATGAAATCATATGTGGACCTTTCATTTGTTTATCTGAGCACATATTTATCCAGTAGAATGTATAGAATGTGGAAATAGACGTTAAAAGGTTTAACTTAAAATGTTATCATAATCTTTAGTTCGTAAATCTAACCTATTTTGTAATTTGGATGATGCTACCGACTACATATCTGTTGTATTGTACCTACCTACAGTTTCTAGAGACCAATATATAATTCGGTTGGGTCGGATTTAAACCCATTTGGTAGAGATTTGGTTCAGAAAATTTAAATAAATTCTCAAAAGCTAATATATATTATAGTTTCCAAAACTAACAATCTGAATTAATATTTGTCATATTACTGAAACTAAATATATGATTCAATTAGTTTTACATATATTACAACCTCTGTAATTGCTTACATGATTTGCCAGAATTGTCTAAAAAGTAAGAAAAAAGAATATTATATTGTCGTTTAACTAACATTTACAAATATACATACTAGAGGTCCCTGCGGACGTTGTCCTGCTTTGATAATTTAAAATAAAGCCAACCGCAGCACCACCTACTAGGTCCATTTGTGAATCTAAACCAATCTCGGGTCCACAGGAATATGCACACAAAATTTCATTAAAATTGGTCCAGCCCTTTAGTAGTTCAGTGATATACACACATACAGAAGAAATTTATATATAAAGATATAAAAAATATCCTACACAATTGTACTGTCCTTGTAATATAGTATTTCATTTGAGCTCAACACAGAAATCAATAAACCAATAAAAGCATTTTTATAATAATTATTTGTAACTAATATAACATCCACACTTTTGTCAATATGTTGACAATATCATTAAGTATTTATACTTAATGGAAAATAAGTTTACATTTCACTAATAAATCACATTTAAAATTTAATTAATAGACAAAATAGGTAGTCAAATTATGGTGATTATAGGCATGTAGCTTATTTGAACTTACTACAGCATGAGCCTAATGAGTTTGCTGCTGGCAGATACAAGTCTAAATTTTGATCACTAATAATTATTGCTGTGCTAGGTTCACAAATTAGAATAAATAATAGTGGACACACTCCAATCTCCCTTTTCTCCTACTAAATGTTGAAATTCAATAACGACAATTGTCCAGGTAACTTCTTTATGGGGTTTATATGCACTTTATAATCCCTGTACCTGTACCTTCCCTTATCATCCATGTCCAAAATATTTCTATATTTTAACCACTCAGTTTAATAGTTTGTGCGGTAACTAATTTTTGCCTCCTTTTTTGATGTGTTGAGAAAATGCTCATGGACTGTCAAGCTCCTGGAGGGAAGCCCGACCTGAGCCGCCCATCACCTATGTGCTAGTCACGCAGGGGTGGGGCCTTTCGGCGACTCTAACCAGCTAGAACTCCACGACAACTACGCCGCACTATGTGAGTGTCCGAGGGTTACCTTGGTCCTAGCCTTACCCTACCTATCTCAAAACCCTACGCTTTCCAATCCCTGAACTTCCCTACCTACTAAGTAGGTAGGCAAGCCAGAGGATACCTACCCAGCACCCCCATTCCCCCACCCTAACCTTACCTACCAACACAGTCCGTACGCCTGCCTAACTCCTGGTCCTGCCTACTTACAGTGAGTAGGCTAGCCAGAGGTTTTCTGAACCTACTCCCCCCACACCTACGTAGCCCACAGGGCGGCCTCTGATGGAATTCGCCTCCACCTCTCCTTCGTCACTTGGCACCCCGGTGACGTATCAAAGGTGCACTGGCATCTCTTTCTCTGGCTCGCTCCACCTCTTCTTTCTCCAACATAATTGAGTCACACTATGAGGCGACGGCTCCCCACACTGCCTTGTCCCGAACCATAGCCTTAACTACTGCCGGTAAGGACAAATCAATTTCAATTAACATTTTGAGCGCATGGCATTCTCCCTACTATGCCGCGCACACTCCAAAAGTGTGATGTGCCGTGTCCATGATCTCATCGCAATGAGGACATTGTGGCGTTGGTTCTTTTCCAGCGATCTGGTGCAGATATTTACTGAAACATCCATGTCCAGTAAGTATCTGCGCCAGTCGAAACATCAGCAAACCATTAGTTTTGTTCACCCATTCATCAAAAACCGGGTAAATCGATTCTATCACACTACAGCTCTGCGGACGGTGACTCCAGCCTCCCTCCGTCCACTTTTGCATCATGTTGTCCAGCAACCGCGTTTTCTATACTTCCTTCTCTCTCGAGGCTATGATTTCTCCTCTACCTGTCCTTATCGCACAACAAAAGCACAATCGAACCTGATAATGGACTATCAGCAACTATGGTGCTGAACACGCTAATATGCACGCCGACTCATATGCTACTGTGCGGTATCCACGTATCGCTCTGTTTGCCAGAATCCTGTGGATTTTACAGATAACTGCATAGTTTTCCGTTGATAGGTTTTCGCACCATACAGAACCATAGATCTGACCATATTCATGTACAGATCATGGCAATTGGGACTGGCTCCTCCAAGATTCGATAGGAGTGTCGATGGATCAGAAGCAGTCTGTATTGCTTAAGGTGCCAGTTTGCGGAAATGAACCTGAAAGGACCATCGACCATTCCAATTTTTCTCTTAAAGTAACCTCAATGTATACCATTAATCATCTTTGCCTTGTTCTAGAATGGCTGAAGATTTTGACGTAGAGGCTATGTTAGAAGCACCATATAATAAATTTGTAAGTATTCATTATCATTTGTTATCCTATAAAAGTCTTACAGAAATCTTTGCTACTGATAGGTATTCTTAACTATTGAGTGATATATACTATAGTTGTAACATTGTTAATTTATAGTTTTGAATAAATGTCAGTAAAGAAATGAAAATTTCTAATTCTGAATTAATTACACATTGTAATTTTAATAGATTTGAAGTTACTGTAATGTAAATTATTTCAGTTTGTAAATTTTCTTACAAAACAATTTATGGTTGCATTATAATTTTTATACTCCTGAATACTCAAATATATTTACAGAAGATGCATGTACAATTGTATAACTACAAACTTAAATTAATCCTTTAATATAGGACACCAACTGTATTCACAGATGTTTTTATATGAAATCTAAGTAATCTTACAGTTCAATAATAATATAAGAAATCACCAACTTGTATCATCGATATATTAACCATGGTAAATAAATATTCAGATACATAAAAGCATCTTTGAATATCAGTAGGTAAAAGTTGTAAAACAAAATTACATTTGAGAATCGTTTCTTGTATTTATAGAACTTTGTGGTAATAGTCCAGCATACTTCACCAACCTGAACAGACAGAGAGGTATCAACTATAATACTTACATATATACTTTTTTTATCAATTTAAATGTTCACAAATTTTGAAATATAATTATATAAACTGTTATAAATGTGACATTAGAAAAAAAAATATTTGAAAGGTCCATGAGCTGATGGGTCGTAAATCTTTTGCAGAAGTATCCCTGTGTGATGTTAGAGCTGTGTGCATCCTTTGTCAGTGGTTTATGAACGGTAAGTGTAGATTGGGGGCGACGAGACTGACTACCATGACTCGGATGAACGCCGGCTGTAAAATTTATCAGTTCTTCCTAGGCAAAGTAAAGATTGTCTACATTTGCCTTATTTCAACTACTGTGTTGGAATTGAAAGTGTTGAAATATTGCAGATGTCTGCCACATAACTATTATAAATTTACTAATGGAATTTTTATTTATTCACTCGGCGTGTGTTGCTGTGGCGCTGCTTCTACCTTGTGCTTTGTGTGACAGGATAACACTTCCTCTTCAAAGCAACGCACGGACAAGTACTCCGATAAGCACAAAGAAAGGGATAAAGAGAGCAGTCGAAGGTGAGAATAATCAGCAATTATTTAAGGTTTTGTTATGAGATCAAGTCTCACTCAAATTTAAAATTCAGTCCATCCATGGCTCATAATGAAATAACAATGCCCTCTAAAGTAATTGTAGAGATTTAGTAAACTATTTGATATCTTTTACATATCTATTATTATCTATATTACATATCTATCTATCATATCTTGTATAGATACCTATAAATAAAATTATTGAGGTGTTTTTTTATATCATAGAAGACAAACAAACAGGTGGGTCACCTGATTTTAAGTGATCACCACCATCCATATACATTTGTAACACCAGGGGAGTCGTAAGTGCAACCAGTGCTGGCAACCAGCCTATGTTGGGGTTCTAGGGAGGGGAGCAAGGGATGAGGAGAGGGGGAAAGTGAGAAGAGGTGGGCCTCCGGCGCTCTTACTGACCGAACGAAATGCAACAATGCAAGTACTATTATTTCACGTCAGTTTTCTGTGAGAGTGTAGTACTCCCACAGGCGAGCCGACCCATTCATGCTGAAACCAATAATAGCTTCAGCGTGACTACCACCTACAAATCCTTGTTACGCACATTACGCAGAGGCTACTAGATGATTTCGATAATTTATTTTTAGTTTTATTCCATAAACACAGCCTTGCCAAAAACTTAGAATATTTTCATGTAATGTAAAGTTTTAAGAAATTACTTTTTGTTAGCACTACTTGTTCAGCAACATGTATTTTTTTTGCTTTGGTGACATATCCTAAGCATCGTAGAACTCATGTGCTGGAGAGGGAAAGTAAATGGATAACATTGTTTACAAATAAACTAACTGACCAGGCCATGCGTTTTTGTAGCTCAATTAAAACATGGCGCCATCTATGAGATATCCATAACAGTCTATCCTACAGTTTTCTATCAACAAAGTAATTTAAAGCGTCATATGTTCGAGATAGATGAAACTTACAATTACAAACAGCACACAAAGTCGCCATTGTCGACTACTAAATAATATGGTATTATAAATATCGTTACTTACATTTGTTGACAGTCTGATCAAATGCTAAACCCATTAAGCGCCTGACAAAAAAAAAATAGGTAGATCTACTTGTTTGCCAATGTATATATATATATACAGTCAAAACCCGATATAACGACATTGAGGGGACCATAAAATTTGGACGTTATATCCGATAGTTGTTATAAGCAATACATATAATAAAAAGCCTTTTATTTGCTATATACTAATACTACTATTACATTTGTTTTTTTTTTTACACAAGTAAAACTATATAGTTTATTATCATAGATAT
>JACEII010000014.1:5070726-5092304 GCA_014332785.1 Antheraea mylitta
TATATATATATATATATATATGTAACACCATGTCTTCTTTCTATATTAATATTCTGATATTAATTAAACGAGTAATATAGATCATGATTACAGATTAATAATCATTACTCTCTTGTATGATTACTTTTTTGATTATTTAAGTTAATCTGTGATCATGATTGAAGATTAGAAATTGTAATTGTAATCTTTAATGTGATTGCAGTTTGCCTAACACTGATCTCAACGCGACAATTAAAATTTGATGATTTAAATAGAAGCATCGAAGAGCACTATACTTTTGACATAGAGGCAATCATTCAAATGGTGTTTGTTAACTGAATCACAAACGGCCAGCTTTTAACGCTTCCGCCACATTGTTTTCAGCTTCATCAAGTGTTCCTGAATTATTTTTTTCATAGTTCCAATTTGGTGACAGCTCTTTGATTACATTTTCAACAATAAACCCTATTAGTCTTTGCAGTATTTACTTTAGAGATCAGTATTAAATATTCTCAAATTGCATATTGCTCTTTCTGGAGTTGACATTTTTAAGAATTACAAAATCTAATAAAATTGTCATTAAAAACTTCAAAGATGAAATAAATATCAGATATACAATCAATGTTATATTTACAGTTCCATAACAAAACCGAAACAATTTCTCACAGTCATTGTCGTGATTCCCTGTAATTTGAATTATTAATTTTAATTTAATATGGAAAAATAGCAGATCACAGAAAAGATAAAATTGAAAATTCCAATTGATTTTTGTAAATTTGTTCCTCGCATGTTTTAAAACAGTTTAGATCGACATATTGAGTATACATTTTATTTAACCTATGATAAATATGTATATTAAAAACACAAATTAATTTGTATCAAAATTGGGATTTACAGTAATATAATATAATAAAATAAATCATAGTGTAGTCTTATTTGCTTGCATTGTTTACAAACAATACACATACAAAGTTATAAGAAAGTAGTAAGTAAGAAAGTATTATTATAATCTTGGTGACTCTGCTGAGTGAAACTGGTACCTGTATACTAGTAAGCTAGATTATTCTGTATTCATATCAGATCCCAGCTATACATGTATCACGTTTTTAGACGCAGCCGGTCAAGAGACAGAAGAAAATCAAGGGATAGAGATACTCTACGATCAAGAGACAGAGATGATAAGAAACATAGAGAACGTGAAAGGGATCGAGAACGTCGTGATCGAGACAAGGATCGCGGACACAAAGACAGAGACCGTGAAAGGGAGAAAGAACGGGAACGCGAAAGAGATAGAGATAAAGATAAAAGACGCAGCAAAGATAAAGACCGTAGCCTAGAAAGAGACCGCAGTCGCGATAGACATACTCATAAAAAAGAGAAAAGTCTGGAAAAAGAACCACATAAGGAATACCGTTCAAAATCTAGAGGGCCTGAACCAAAACTAGAAGATTTACCACCAGAAGAAAGAGATTTACGTACAGTTTTTTGTATGCAATTATCACAACGAATCAGGGCAAAAGATCTTGAAGAGTTTTTCTCTTCTGTTGGTAAAGTTAGAGATGTAAGAATGATTACATGCAACAAGACTAGAAGATTCAAAGGCATTGCTTATATTGAATTCAAAGATGCAGAATCTGTGCCATTGGTGAGTATAAACTTCATAACCTTTTAAAAAATATCCTGTAGTCAAATTAAATGATTAATAATTAAAAAAAAATTACGATCTTTTTTTATATATGAGGCAAGCGAACAGATGAGTCACCTGTTGTTAAGTGATCACCGCCGTCCATAAACACCAGCAATCCCAGAGGATTACCAGCCTATGTTTGGGCAAATGGAGAGAAAGGGAAAGGGGAGGGGAGATGGGTCTGCGACGCTCACACTAACCGAACGAAATGCAACAATGAAAGCACTGTTACTTCACTCGGTTTTCTGTAACTGAAAAAATCAAATTTTATTAATCATCATATTGATATACCTATAATTATTGTACTGGTTTGCAGGCATTAGGATTGACTGGACAAAAGCTGCTTGGAGTTCCAATAATAGTTCAACATACACAAGCGGAGAAGAACAGAGTAGGCAACACATTACCAAACTTAGCACCAAAAACTAGTAATGGACCGACCAGGCTATATGTTGGTTCTCTTCATTTTAACATCACAGAAGATATGCTTCGGGGAATCTTTGAACCATTTGGGAAAATTGATCACATACAATTAATGACTGATCCAGAGACAGGAAAAAGCAAAGGATATGGATTTTTGACGGTTAGTATAAAATAATAAGAATACAATACATATAATAATTATTCTTGTCATAATATTTTTAAAACTAACAATTTTATTATAGTTCCATCATGCTACAGACGCAAAGAAGGCAATGGAACAACTAAATGGTTTTGAATTAGCTGGACGACCTATGAAAGTAGGAAATGTAACAGAGCGTACAGATGGTGGTTCTAGTACCCGTTTCGATGCAGACGAGTTGGACCGAGCAGGCATTGATCTCGGGGCGACGGGTCGTTTACAGCTAATGTTTAAGCTTGCAGAAGGGACAGGATTACAGGTAACTCCTTGTATATTTTGTGTCACTTGTTTCATATATACACTGCATGGTTATATTACATTAATTTTAATAGACTTTACACGCGGATCCGCACGCTTTTTTAAAATTGTATTAAAGAAATGTAAACTTGTGAGAATAATTATAAAAATGCTCTTTTATAAACACTTGTAAGTACGACACACACGTCACCTACAGAGATGTGTACATTAGATGTATAAATACTAACAGTGTGTCAGATGAGGTTTAACTTCACCAACATATTTGAAACTTTAACCCACCATCTAACTACCTCAGCGCTCACTCACTCTGTGTAAGGAAGTAATGAAACAATAGACTTAAATTACTTTCTATAAGGTCCACTATCTGACAGTTTAAGTTCCGTGAAAATCGGTCGAACCGTTTTTGGAGATAGCACTACTGGCAAAGCAACAACTAGGCTAAATTAGAATAGCCAATATCATCCGCTGTAATTACAGCTATCTGCCATTGAAATTCTGGTTAAGATCGGTCCAACCGTTTCGGAGATTACCAGGAACAAACAGAGTGACAGAATTTTTTAAAATTGCATTTTTGTTATCATTAGCGTGTATACTTTAATATCCAATGAGTAAAAAGTTATTATTTTGATATTAGTTACAGACACTTCATTTCTATTATATGTACAGATATGTCTTCCATTCAAAAACAGAGATTAAACTATTCCCACACATTAATTGCTACACTGACTGGTATTTAATCTATAACATTTTCTTTGTTGAACAGATCCCGCCAGCCGCAGCATCTGTCTTGATGGGAAGTGGTTCTAATTTAAATACTCCACAACCACAAGTGGCACCTCCGATAGCTACACAATGTTTTATGCTTAATAACATGTTTGATCCAGCTTCGTAAGTATTACATTTATATTTTGAGTCAACTGCTTTTTGTGCCATACACATAGTTAGCCCCAAGATCACAGGTTTTATTTCACATGAGTGATAAACCCAAATAATATCATATCATAAATTTCACAAAACATCTTAACGAAACAGATTACTATTTATTTGTAATAATTACTACTTTTATGGTACTATTATGGATTTTATACAACACTGAGGCAGTGCTGCTTTGTGACCCGTGAGATAGTGCTTATCTAATTGTTTTATTTTTTGGCGATAATACGTTCTGTCCTGTTGAATTGAATAACTGAAAGCAAAATATTAATCTCAGTATAACTGAGGTCTCTATCTGTAACTTGAATTAAACATTAAAATTTACTCTATTACTATTATAAAACGGTACTTCTATATAAGAAGGTAAATACTGGAATTACTAATCCAATTCTGAAAATTCTTAGAAACCCATTTTTTACGTGGAGAAATCCCTTATGGATACGCCACCTTCCCCGGGGAGAGAGTGGGCTATATATCAGACTTTCATGAACTAAAACCCCACGGTGCATGTCTGCCACTATGGGTGAGGCGACACGAATAGATTTCATTGTGCCTTCCCAGTGGTCGGCTCGGTAGCAGATAATCTCCCCGTCCTTGTCAGAAGAAGACAGAGTACACATCGACAGTCTCCTCCGTCAGTTGAACTTCTGCAATGGGAAGAGGGGCTCTCAACCCATTTTCCCTAAGTCCAGATATGGTGGTGTAAGGAGGCAGACAAACTGCCGGCTCCTCCTACCAATCCTCCGTTGGCAAGGAAGGTCATCCTCGCGGGCTCTCTACCTTCTGCGAGACCACTACCTCGAAAAAAAAATCCCGATTAAAAAAAAAATTTCATTAGAGCTCTGGTTCTATTAGTCTTGGCGTGATGATATATAATAGCTTGTAACCTGTTTCGATAAATTATGTATATAACAATGAAAGAATTTTTCAAATCGGACCATTAGTTCCTGAGGTTACCTAACCCCTATAACGTTACAAAATCTTACCTCTTTATAAGATTATTAGTATAGATAATATCACTACATTTTTATACATAAAACGATAACTTGTGCCTTCAATACATTTACATAGGTATGCATTGGAATAGTTAAATTAGTTCTATAAATTGTAACCTTCATTGGTTTAGTACTAAGTGAATACCCATTGTACCCTATAAATGACGATATAAAAATAATCCTATATAAATAAATATGTAATACTTATATTTATTTTTAAACAATTATAAAACAATATCTTATGTTCCTTTTTAGTGAAATCAATCCGAACTGGGATATCGAAATCAGGGATGACGTCATCAGTGAATGTAACAAACACGGTGGAGTGTTACATGTATATGTGGATAAGGCGTCACCTCAAGGAAACGTGTACTGTAAATGCCCTACAATAGCCACTGCTGTAGCGTCAGTGAATAGCTTACACGGAAGGTGGTTCGCTGGACGTGTCATCACAGCAGCATATGTACCATTAGTTAACTATCATTCTCTATTCCCGGATGCAATGACAGCACTCACATTGTTACTGCCCACACGACAACGATAACTACGTTTTGGAAATTTGTATAAAGTTTGCATGCAATAATTAAGTGGGATATGATAAAACTTGAATGTACTTTTGTATTTAATACATTATCTAGCAGTATCTTAAATAAAAAACATATTAATTTCATTGTATTATTTATATCTTTGATTAAGTTGATGTCGTTATTGTACTATTAAAGTAAGAAAGAATTTCCGCATATCTGTTTGTTTAATAAAAACATAATTCAGTACTGGAATGGGTATCAATTAATAAATAATGAACCCATTTGTATTTCTGATGTACAATTCAAGCTATATATCAACATTACGATTTACTATAAGGATTAATTAATAATGAGCAAATTATCCCACAATGCTAGTCAGTATAATTTAAAATAGCCAAACCAAGAGTTAATAATTTTTAATTTTTTTTTAATCACTGGTATAGCTGTACAGAAACTGATATTTTACCTAGTTACAATATAATAGTATGGTAACGAGATGAGAATAGGTATTTCATTACATTCTGCAGACAATTTAATCTATTAAGCTAAGCCACGGCTCTTATCCAATCAATCTCTAATGCAGCAGGTCCTTTTTGTTTCACAGGTTGATAAACTCCACCATACATCTGTATACCGATACTGGTGATCCGAGACAAATCAAGAGTTTCATTATTATTAACTCTTTTACCTCTATAATAAGCTTTAAACTCTGTAAACTTAAAATCTCTAATTGCAAAGTCGTCTTTAGGTGCCTGAAACAAAAAAAGTATTATTGCAAATTGTATTGAACAAGATAAATATGACGAATAAAATTATATTCAATTAATAGTCACAAGTACATTATATAGGTACCTGGAAATACTGTTCAAATGAGTAATTAGGTTCATCATTTAATCCTTTATGTCTCAAAATAATTTTGAATCCATTATTTACACCTTGACCTCGGCATTGCATTTGTAACTTTGTAAAACCGGTTAGATTATATGCTTGAAGAGCTCTAATTCCAGCAAACCCTGCTCCATTAAGTTGAGGGTTTAACAGAGCAAAAAATATGGCCCTTCTAAATCCAATGTTCTTGTGTATTACGAGCAAAGCCTTGGACATCCCCACGTCACGCACTGTATCTGACTGTTCTTGCCATGCGTCCACGTTGTCATTTTTTGTAAAATCAAATAAATACCGTTCTTCAGAAATCGAACTGTAAAAGGCAATATAACTTAAGATTATTAAGTATAATCATTATGCACCAGATAATGATAAAAATTAACCATACAACCCTAGATGACCTAGATCTGTTGACTTTAACCAATATTTACTATAAAGCGGTCGATTTTAAATGATAAAAACTAGGTTCCTATATTACTATGAACATTAATGTTCGGTTATTCATGAGACCTTGGTAGATCAATAGCGTAATCAGTTCGAAAAAAAAGCCACCGAAGAAATAAGATTACAGCATTCACGGTGGGACAATTATCCTGTTAACAACTATGATTACGTACTTATAGTTGTATATATAATATATATAGTTGTATATAATCAATTTACAAGTGCTTGATTAACTAGAGACTGACGGCCCAAAGTATAATGTATTGTATTCAAATATACCTATATAAATACCGCACTTGAATAAGATGTAGTTGGATATTCATTTGTTTTTTATAATTATAATGATAATTGTTAATCTAAACTAATTATATCATAATTAATTCAAAATAACTATATTGTTCAATACATCGAACTATGTCGGCAACTCCCCACTCGTTTTTATACGCTAATTATTTTCAAATTATTATTTGATTCTCTCAAAACTTTGGTATGTTTTATTATTTCTGAAAGTATTATTGATAATGTTTACATATAGGTTATCAATTTGGAGCGACATATACCTACCTACTATCCATGGTCAATTTCATGAAAATAAGTTTATGATAAAAAATAACGATTTCTATGAATATTATTTACTTATACTTTTACTCTAAGACAAAGGCATTTAATTTCAAGGTCTCTTATGTACTGAATTTCATGAAAAACGTTTGATTATAAATATGTATCTTTATTGCACCATTCTTATATAAAGGAGAATATAGTTACATATATTTCCATGTACAAAATTGATAAAAAGTTTTGGCAATAGTATGACGGATAACCAATTTATGTCATGAGTTTTTAGTGGTTTCTACGTCGATTTAGCATATGCCTACCTACTAGGCTTGGTTAGGCTACTATGGTTTTTCAAAATACTTACATAGCACTAAAATTTGGAAAGAAGTAAATTTAACTGCATATTAGTTAGTATAAATAAGCTATATATTTATACACACAGTATAATACAGGCAAATAAATCTAGAACCAATAACTTGTGATTTTTTGTATACAGTGCTTTTGACATGTAATCCTGGTTGTGGGATTAATTGTTAGCCACTGAAATCAATACATTACAATATTATTTTAATTATTACGTAGTCCGGTGAAGCTGTTAAGACCTTGCTGGGTCAATAGCGTAGTAATTTCGAAAAAAAAATTAATTATTATTCCCTTTACATTATTCTGTTTTACCGAAAAAGTAACATATTATCGACGTCAAAATGAATAATAATTAAAAAATTCAGACTCGTAAACCGTAAAATGTGTACTTGAATATAATTACCTGTTTTTTATTTTATCTGAAATTACCGTAACATCTAAAGGTTCACACTCCCCTATACTAATATCTGCCATTGAAGTTATTAATTTTTGCACATGTTTAAAAGCTATCGTTAAGTATTAATGTATTTACGTGCACGCAAACACGAGAAAGAGGATATAATGAACATGACAAGTTACTACGACTTAGCTACTCTAAACCAATAGGTACTCTGTGCTCTAAACGACATTAGTGTTTTCAAACGCAAAAAAAATAAAATTTGTTGCGAATTGCCACCTAAATACAACAGACGAACACCATCCATTACCGGTTTTAACATAGACTTATTCCACGATATGGACAATTTTTCACTGTAAATTGAACCATAGGCAAAAATAAAGTTTGTTGTATAACGTCATACACTTTGGAAGACCATTTTGAGTAGTTATGTATAATATGTTAGAAACTTCACAACGAATATCATTGATTGATAATATATTTACCAACTGCAACGATATTTTTTTTATAATGAACTAGAATGTTAAAAAAGTTCCTAAAATTCAACAAGAAAATATCTGAGACATGATTTACTATATCTACTAACTACTTAGAACAAAAACATAACTTTGCTAGCATTGTCCAGAGTTAGACATATATCTTTTCAATAGCGTTTATGTAACGTGTTAATGATATCTATATTTGTAATATCATTGTAACGTGTACGTGCAAACAAATTTTTTGTCTGTTGTCTATTACCTACATATAATCCATAATCCAAATATTCTTCAACACATATAAACACCTATAACTATGTTTTCGTTAATTAATTGCGAGTAAAACAACAAATTAGGTGTAAATATAACTAAAACTAGCTTGTTTCTTAAAACATTAAATATTACCTGTTATTTACGACCGTCTCCATAACATTGAAGAACAAGAATATAATACATATTGTTTGGGTAGTATACATTACTAAACTTAACAAAATGGCCGACTTGAATACCACTACACAGTCTGCTTAGTAAATGTTTCTATTGTCAAACATTTCAATTTATTTGAATTAGCACGAATAGAGTAATAAGAACATTTGTCGCTGTTATCATGTTAATGACGCCTGTCTTCTATCTGGAGTCAACATATGAACTTAAGTTATCAATATGTATACATTGTTCTATAGCATTATACAGCTGATAATTTTAATGAGTAATTAATTGCATACATTTAAACAATCAAGTAATCCTAGTACATTTAACCTACTTCCCTCCATAGTTAGGAAATAAAACATTAGTTTTACTTATATTCATTTATTTATTTATTAAGTTTAACAATTATTTTCCACCACCAGCATTTACATTATGTTTTAGAAAACCAATATTCCTTAGGTATCTTACAATAAAAGGTGTAGCTGTTAATGTCATCCCAATTCTAAGTGGAGCAAGCAATTTGTGCACTCCATATGCAACAACAAAAGTCCCTGCATTTGATCCTGCTGCTTTCAAAACCGTTCCTTCACTTATATTAAAATATTTTAGCAAAGCTACTAAATCTACTCCACTGAAAATAAAAACATATTTATTTATTTAGCAGAATTTAAAAATAAATATATAAGTATTGTGACAAGGCTAGTTGAATTATATGCAAAGTCTGTTTGTTAATGACTCATTAGTCAATCAACCTTTACATCATTGATGTTAAAATTATAAAGTTTTAAAGAATCAACGAACTTCTTTTGTAAACTGCACTAATCAAAAATAACATTTATGAACTTGATGTATAAAAATTAATAATTTTTATGTTATATCTTCTTATACAATTTACATTAGTTTTTGGCCAGAAACTCGACTGATGTTATGTGACTAATGGACTGAACTACACTTAATAAAAAAGATGCTGATGTGTTCAGTTGCCAGAACAAAGTACTTGTGAACATTTTAAAATTTAGGGTGGTATTTAGCTAGACACAATATTAGAAAAATTCCAATTTAGCATGACTTTGAATGTTTTTTTTAGCTAAAAAGGACTTATAAACATTCTAACCATGCCACTTTAACAAAAATAAGATCTTATCAATACAATTTCCTTATCACTTATAAAATATTATATATATAATATAAAGATTGGTGACCTTGTCTGAGCAGTTCAATAACCAGTTATAAATTAGTATAGCTATAATAAAAAGATCAATAGTATGTTCTAGGCCAGAGTTTATGTTTTCAACTTTATTTACTCAGTGATGCATCGTAACATGTAAAATTTTTGATAGTAAAAATTGAATGATATTCTGTTCATGTTAAAATATACTTAACAGGTGCTTGCATCATATTAATGTGGGCATGGTAATTGAGAACTAATATTGTAACTCATAATCCACACAGAGACATTTTTTAGAAGACTTTAAGATTATTTTTCAAATGTTATGTGCAAGATTATTACACAATATACAATATACACGACAATGACAGTTAAAAAAGCAAGTGATTATAAGTTACACAACTATGTCATTACATAAATGTAATCAATGTTAGGATTGTTAAAGCATAAAACATACCTAGACACAAGTAGGTAACATCCACCCAGTGAAAGCAATGAAATGCTGACATGAAAGACTATGACTGTTGCCCCATACTCTTTGACTGCCTTTTTCAATTTGTCTTTGGTACTCATAGAAGTGTTTTGATCTGTACTCATAGAAGCTCTTTGATCTGTACTCATGTGTCTAATGCTGACAGCTATGCTTTGAAGAATTAATAAAATACGTTAAAACTTACAACTTAAAGTTTTACTGAAATATACTTATTAAATTGATCAGGTATAGGTATAGGTAAAGATATTATATATTAGCTATGCCTGTGACTCTTAATCCTGCACCTACTGTAAAAAAGAATGACTCATAAAGTCATCTGAATGTATGAAGTCCATTCACTTATCTACCTTTTTTATTTGACCTGGAAAGGTCTTTATAGCTTCACCAAACTATTGAGGCGAGTGCTGAAGGCACCCAGCCGATTTGGGATGTTTGGGTAACCAACTCAAGGGTGCACGGCACACCTCGGCTTCGGCTATCACCTGTTTTGTGCAAAAATTGCAACCTATCTGAGCTAACCTAAGCTATCTAGATACATGTATATGAGTCACTGAAACATGCATGTGTACCAAGCATGCGCACCTCAACAACTCCTATGTATTTTGTGTCAGAAAAATTTCTCTAAACTATATAGGATAGGCTATTTTTCTCTCATATTTAAGTTGCATTGTCATAAAAATTACTATAACTTTTGAGAGTGAACCAATTATAATGAAACCAAGACTAAATGTTACTCGAGGATATTCTTTAAAATTTTCTTGGTAAGATTTTATGTTAAACACAGTACTTATCAGTGACGCATGTTCATACAAACAGACATTTCTAAAAATGATTGAAATGTAAAAATCCTAGAAAATACAGACACATTATATTTACATTCTTGTTATAATTGGGAGAAGCGGTAAAGACCATTCTGGGTCAACAGCGTTTTCAAGTCAAAAAAAAAACATTGTTATTATATGTATAGATGAATGTAACCAGTTCATAATTCGAAGTTTTCTGAGTTTTAACCTACTCACATAACCTTCACTAAATAACTTTAACAGGTGAACAACATCTCAAGGTGGCAGTCATAAGGATAACACCTTAATGTATAAACAATGTCAATGAGGTCAAAGTAATATTATTATGATATTATGAAGAATGTTATTGAAAAACAGAAATTAAACAGTAATACATACCTCTGCTCATTATTTTGTCTCGATACTCATTTCGGAGTGTCAAATAATGAGCACTGCGCAAATTATCAGATAGATACTTTTGTCCCTGTCCCCACTGAGAACCTGGCATATTAAGGTGTGTATGGTTCCCACTAAAAGGGCTTGGAACATTACTCTGCATTGAAGAGGACAAACTTACAGCACCACAACAATCATATTTATTCATGTGTGGATCAACTTGTGATGTGACATCGATTTTGGGCAACATATCTTGTTTTCCATAATAGGAATTTATAACTGGTCCTGATATATCTCTATTTCTTGATGGAGAAAATCTTCCCATTTCAGATGAATTTATATCAACAACATTTGTAGGCAACTTTAATGCTATCGCTTGAGGATATCTTAAAAGCGATACTACATGTATTTCCTTCGACACCAGATTAGAACCTGTCATAAAATAACAAATACCGTTAGTCAGCGATCTACGAGTTACTGTAGTTTTGAGACTAAAGAATTGAATAATTTCAAGTATTTTACAGAATAAAGAAATATTTGTGGTTGTTCTTACCTAATATTTGAAAATTAGTTTTCGTGCAAATTTTAAACATGTTAACAAAGGATTAGCAAAACGATTTGTAAATATATGTTTTAATTTGCCTACGCACCAACTCAACGTCAACAACCACAGACTGCTAAAAAAATACTATACTATTCCTATAATACTTATTATACTCTTTAATACTATTACACTACGCATAGCCTTTATCCAACAAACTACACTACAGTGTTGCCGTTTAAGAAATAAAAAGTCTACACACGTCATTTAAAAAGTGGATTTTGAAAAATACATAATGATAAAATCCACCAGAAGTCGCTAAATATTCAACGCATAATACAATCGAAACCGTTTATAACGACATCGTTTACAACGACCGGTTGTTTATTACAACCAGAGCGTAAGGTCCCGGCCGAATCTCTAGTAAACTATTCAGTAAACATACCGCCTATAATAACATCGGATATAGCGACATACTGCTTACAACGTCGAAACATTATCGATATTCATCTACATTAACGACCCAACAGTTTACTTGGCCCAGCCAAACAAAACAATACTAACTATTTTATATATTATTACGTAGCAATGAAGAAATATTTAGACCTATGCACTTTCTCCAACCTTTTTTTTTAACGTGGAGAATGAAGGGTATAAGGAATGCTTTATGTAAATATAAACCTTTTATTATAATCAACCTGTTTTATTTTTAAATACAAACATATTATATTTTACCAGATGCCATAGTTACACCCGTTCTTATATTTAACATTATTATGCAAACTCATCTACCACAGACATAAAAAATATTAGTGCTGACTACACTTTTTATAAAGATGTATCTACTAACAGAGAAATCCCTTATGGAGACCCACCCTCCCGGGGGAGAGGGTGGGTTATGTCCGACTCGCACGGAATAAAATCCCACGGTGTACCGACAGACCGTAGTTGTTGGGGCGGCAAGGGATCGTACTTGCTACTCAACCTTGTAGAGCCGCCGCAACGGTCCGCTCGGCGGAAGGTGGCCTAAAAAATATTCTACTAAAAAAACATAAATATTTTTAACACTACTTGATGAGTTCAATTTGAAATAAGGTTCATTATGATAGTGACCAGCTTAATTACATAACTAATCTTACCTGTCAGATCGATCGACCATTCACTCTCCATGTACACTAAGTCTATAGATTTTATAGGTTCAATATATTTATTTTCACTCAATCTTACACTTCTTGCGTCGTCTTCTGCTATTTGGTTGGCGATAACGCAATTAAACCATTGTTTTGATTGTTTATCTAAGACAATTTTCTGTAAGGCGTTTGCTGTATACTACAATTAATTACTCTAAAATAACTGAGTTGGTGCATCATTTGTTTAATAGTTCGAAGTGTAATGTCATATTTCTGTTATGCTTATATACCTGACCTCTATCCGTTTTTATTCTTATAAATGCTGTATCATTATAATGAAGTAAATAGTTATTCGATATGTTGAATAGAACAACTTAATTGTTTTGTATCAAACCATTTATTTATTGTCTTTTTTTTATTTTAAATCTGTAAACAAATTAGTTCAATAGTGATATGCCACTACAGATATGAAATAAAATGATGATGATCAAAATCAAATAAATAAAGGTAATATTTAAGGTTTAGGGTAAGTATTTGATAGTGAAAAATATCGATGTTTTCATGCAATATATCGATAAAAATCAATGCTGCGATCTGATATTTTAAATTGAATATAAATATCGATATATTTTTAAGTGGATCCCCTAGTTTGGTGGCCTATACAGTTTCACCGTTATACAAAATCTCAGAAGTTTTTGGCGGGATTTTAGTCTGTCATGTAGTGGATTTTATATTTTATTCATAATCTTGTGTTATTGGTCTATATATTTTGTAAATTTGGTGGTGTTTTACGTAATATAGTTTGTTGTGCATAGGTGAAGTAAATGGAAAATAATAGCATGGAGCATAAAATTCTAAGATGCCACAAAAACTCCCTGGAAGGTTCTAACAAGAGATCCACCATCTTGTTAGAATGTTGACTCATACAACACAATATTGAAGTGATCATAAGACGCTTGTAATATTATTGACTACGTGACAATGACAGTAATAATGTGAAAGATCAATTGGCAAAATTAAAGTTAAAAAAAATCTCAGTATATAGATATCTATGCTAAGAGATTTTGGCGGGATTTCAGTCTGTCATGTAGTGCATTTTACATTTTATTCATAATCTTGTGTTACTTGACTCTGTATTGTGTAAAGTTGGTGGTGTTTTATGTAATATGGTTAGTTTATTGTGCATGAGAAAGAATACCACGGACCATGAATTCTGAGATGCCACAAAAATTCCCAGGAAAGTTGTAACAAGAGAACCACCATCTTGTTATAACTGCACGACACTTCACTTGAATATCGATCTCCTGACTCATCCTGATATCCTGACAACACATGGACATATCAGAACATTTTTTTAATGTTTATTCGAAGATTAAGAAGATAAAAAATGACTGAAATATTATATATAAGATTTGGCGCTTAAGCCTTTGCATTAACTTGGACTTAGAAGAAAACAGACTAAAGAATAGATAAGAACTATCCTTATTAACAACTTCAGAATTGGCAAAAGAAACGACTTGAAAATTAAGATAAAGATGGTTAAAAATTTACGAAATATTATATAGAAGATTTGGCGCGTATGCCTTTATATTAACTTGAACATAGAATAAAACTCACCATATAATATACAAGAACCACATATATTGACAACTTCAAAATTGGTAGTATGGATTATTTCCTTCGCCTGTCCTATTGGACGAATATTATTACTACTACTACCTCTCTATGCTACAAACTACGCACAGACTAGAGGTGTTCGATATATATAGATAACGACATTTGACTTCGATATATCCAACTTATCCGCTAAACAAATCAATTAAATTTGGTATTCTCTCGACTTGCTTTACAAGTGTCAATATTTTACACAATATAGAGTCAAATAACACAAGATTATGTATAAAATACTCATGACAGTACAGTCAGATACACATAACAGACTAAAATCCCGCCAAAAACTCCTAAATAGTTAAAGTTAGTGCTTTAGGTACCCCAGCATTAGGAATTTCATAATAGTTTTATACGCCTTCCACCTGAGTTTCAAGGGCATTCGTGGGTCGCACATTTTTTTTTATTATTAACGTAGGGAAACCCTATTTAGACACGCCACCCCCCGGGGGAGAGAGTGGATTATGTTCGACTCCCACGGACTAAAACCCCAAGGTGTGCCGTCCGGCTCATTGTAGAGGCAGCCAGGGATCGAGCTTGCTCTCAAACCTGAAAAACTGCCTCTGCGGCAGCCTAGCGAGTGAACGCCGGACTTCGTCGTACTGTAGAGAGACTACTGGGTACACGACCAGTAGTCTCCGCTCGCCAGGTTCACCCGTGCAACGAGGAGATGGGGCCCCCGACCCATTCCCTTAGGTTTGGCTACGGTGTTGGGAGCAGACGGGCATTACGCCTCACCCCTCCCGCTGCTCTTCTTTGGCGAAGAGGGCCACTTCGCAGATCTACCTTCCGGGCTCTATCGCATAATATCCTAAACATCTTTCGCCATTTCGTGCATCCTGCATTTATCGTATTCCCTCCGTTATTGTCTACGCTGCCGCGTTTTGGATCAATGAACCGAGGTACCGGAATTTGAAGCACGCTGGTACTAGTAATCTTATTACCTAATGAAACAGCTGAACACATGAAATAAATAGTATTTTAAAAATCTCTTACTGAAAAATATTCATCATTATCAGCCTATAAGAGGCCTACTGCAGGGCCATAGGCTTCTTTCCGAATGAAGGTATGGCCACAACAGTCCGATTTGTGTCGCCGCGCGAGTCAGACGTGCGTTCCGTCTCCGAAAGTGAGAGTTCCGAAACAATATTTCGATTCTCGCGAGTATAGTGATACAGTGTAATACGTAGTGTTACTGTGATTTGCGAGTGCTGTTTTCGAGTGTTTTAAAAACCGCATTTTCAGTACGCATCGAGAATTTAATCGAGAATTTCAATCGTTGGTCGTTCTTTTCAGAGCATTTTATTTATATTTTTAGTGCGCACCGTGTTCAACGTATACATAGCATCGAGATCGACGTAGATAGCCGGTGTACCCGACTTTTGCCGCGTGTACTACCGTGCGCATGCCAGATGTGCGCGTTGTTGTTGTTGTTGTTGCAGAGTGAGTCATCGCCGTCGCTATTGTACTCGACCTACATTGTTTAGTGACCCATCGTTACTAATTAAATAATTTATTATACGGCACTTCTCAGTGCGAATTAAATTATGTAAATGTCACGTACCTGATTACTTAATACATATTATCCGCGATTATCTCACTGGTAGGACTTTCCGCTTTAGAGTGGATGGGGAACTATCCCCACCCCATCCAATACGCTCAGGTGTGCCACAGGACTCCATACTCGCGCCTTTTCAATCTGTTCATCAGTGACCTACCTCGGTCTCCGGGGGTCGAGGTAGGTTGTTATGCTGATGATACAGTTATTTACACTTCCGGCTGGCGGTCGGACTTTCTTATGAAGCGCATCGAAATGGCCGTTCGCACACTCTGTGAATGATTTCGTCGATGGTGCATAGAAGTTATTCCAGATAAGAGTACCGTAATACTCTTCGATCCCACGAAACGCGCTAATGATTTTCAGCCCATCAGGCTATACGGAATCGATATCCCTTGGATCGGAGAGGTCAAATATCTCGGTGTTACATTAGATAAACATTTAAAGTTCAATTCACATATAGGCAGAGTGCGAAACAAAGCCGCTATGGTCTTGGGTCGCCTCCATCCGTTGCTTTGTCATAAGAGTAAGTTGTCCCTCAGACACAAGCTCACTTTGTATAAGACGTGTATCAGTCCCGTGATGACATATAGCTGCCCCGTTTTTGCGCATATGTCCAAAGATAACTTTCATAAGCTGCAGGTTCTCCATAATCGTGTTTTACGTAAAGTAACCGGTGCCCCGTGGTACATCCTGAGAGTCGATCTCCATAAAGACCTAGAGATCCCTTCTATCTGGGCGTACGTAAAATCACTTACGACTAGTTATTTTGAAAAAGCCGCGAGTCATCCCAGTCCGTTAGTGGTATCCGCCGCACAATACGAACCCTTTCCGAACGCTGCGCATTATTATAGACTTCCGCGACATATTTTAATCGACCTTCCTGATGAAATAACGGCAGTGAACGATCAGTACCAGCCTGTCTCTCCAAACAGAGCGTGTTCACGCCCACGCCCGCGTAACCACAGATCACGCCGCCGTGGTCTGGGGGAAAATTTCGCTCCCGCACACCAGATTAGGCACCCCTCGGCAGCGGCTCAAGTCTAAGTTCGATCCCTTGGCAGGGAGCCCTTGAGTGCGTTACTTGCGCGATACAGTGGCATAAAAATTTACATGACTGCTACAACACTACACGATCACCCCCACACACGTGCACGCCTACACGCTTACATATAGAAGTGGAAGGGTTTTATTTTTTTCCTTATCGAACTGGAAAAACTCTAATTTTCCGATAAAAAATATATATGGGGGGTTGTTGAAGCGTGTATGCTTGGTACACATATGCGTCTCAACAACTCAAACATATATGAATAGTTAGCTAGGTTAGCTAAGATAGGTCGCGAGTTTGCATGTAACAGGCAACAGCCAGGCCGAGGTGTGCCGTGCACCCTTGATCTGGTTGCTCAAATAAAATCGGCTGAGTACCTTAAGCGCTCGCTTTCGTAGTTCGGTGAAGCTGTTAAGACCTTGCTAGGTCAATAGCGTAGTCAGTTCGAAAAAAAAAAAATTAAGCCACAACACCACACTAGCCCTTGATGTATTGGCGATTTCAAACTCTGAGAGAGCCACAATTGTATGTTTACCCATATATAGTAATACTACAAGAACATTTCTCATGCTTATCTTTTCTCACGGGGATCTCCTTCACCGTCAGACGATACTGTTACCAATTTAAATGAGTAAATGTGTGTGAATTTTGTAAAATTCGTTATTACACGCCGGAGTGCAAACCCGCAGATAATGAAATGTTATTCCACTAGTGAAACTAGTAGACTACCACTACTTAAAAAACTTGGTGACTGATAGACTGAAAAATATTGATACACATAATTATCATATTTAGATAAAACAATAATGATGACGATTATCAATATGATTGAATAAAGTTTGTGCAACTGACTCTTAGAACTGTACTGTTATATTTTAAAATATTTATGGTATAAATTGTACAAGTATACTATATTAAAAACTGTAAATCAATGTCAAGCTGATTGACATTTTTTTAATAAAGCCGATATACATCGATATATCGAAGTATTGATATTTTTTTCTAATATATCAAGGTTCGATATTAATATATTTATAATTATCGATATATTGAATATCCGTTATTTTTAAAAATATCAGCATCCCTCTCTGTATGTTATACGTGACGTATGACATTTCTGACGTCTTTTAGTTAGTAGGTCTGTGGATAAAAGGTAGCATGCTTAAATTTTTCCTTAGTTGTTACTTATCTACGGTTGTAAATATATCAAAAACAAGAAGTATGAACAGAAATAAGTGTTTTTTTAGATATATTCAAGAAGAAGACAAAATTGATATTTCATTTTTGTTAAATATAAAAAATTCTGTTAGGCAATTCAACTTCAGTAGAAATCCATCTGAGAATTTGCAAACACTTTTTGCTCGCATGGCAACTAATATTCAGAAAGTAATAAACAAAAGCAACAAAAAGAAGTGTCTCAACAATGATCCAGAGATTGATATTAAAATTTATGATACCAGAAATGAACCTATATCAACCGAATACACGTGTAAAGAATTATTCGAATTAACTGGGCCTGTTACAATCAAAATATATGAAGATGCTTTTGAAGCAGTATTTAACGCACCATGGGTTACAAGCATTAATTTACCGCAAAGTATTTTGGCTGGTTTTCCCGTCTATCCTGAATATTTTAAAACAATGTTTACAGATATAGAAAGATCTACTTTTAAATGGTATAAAGGATACAGTGTTAATGAAAAATGTGGTACAGTAAGTGACCTTCATATAAAGTGGGAATTTGTTACTGAAAATTTCACATATACACCTAGTATACAAGATATTGGTATGAAAGTGAAACTAGAATGTATACCAGGCAAGTATTTAAAAGTAGGCTGGTTCTTATGTAAAATGAAACTGCAGATGCCAACATTTCTGCATTTAAAACCTCTTTTAGTGAAACTTAGAAAGATTTGTATCAAAACGTTTTTTATTTTTTTTAAATATTGTAGAATATCTGTAGTAGATTTGGTCACATAGGTTTTAAAAGATTTACATAGAATGTGACAAGGATTACAATTTATAGTTTGGTTATATTTCCTCTGAACTTTTAATGGATTAGGCACACAATATTATAAAAAATGTATAGTTGAAAGCCACCTCCGAATGACTTTCAACTATGTTGCTGGTTCCGAAGTTGAATCTCGAAGAAACAACTATTAGGATTTCTCGCAATAAAAGACTATAACTAGTGAGCAACGGAGCGAAGGGCGCTCCTTATCTGGACGTAATCAAGTATGTGTCTCTATAGTGACTCGTTCTAAACAGGCTGTTCATACCGCCCACTCCCGTTTTTATGGCATCTGTGGGCCACGTTTTAGAGACAAAGAACCCCTTACGCACGCCGGCGCTGTTCCACCAATCAGAGCGCTTAGTAGAGTGCGCAGGGTTCAGGCACGTCCTAACTAACTATATAGGCGGGCAGTATTTATGAGTCACCCTTTGCTTTCTCTTTATTAATTTATAACAAATTACAAATGTTCTTATAAGTAACAACTTAATACTATTTCCAAACATTAATCTATTTATCTATAACTATACTACATATAATTGTATAACTATTTCTAACTATATAATATCATAACCCTACATGATATTCTATATATTGTAAATAAAACACTGTTACACATATCTATTTATTTCCAGGGAAGTTTTCTATGAACTATAATACAAATTTACTTAACACTATGAACAACAATCATACTTAATACAACCACTATAAAGTTGTCGCGAACATACTCCCGCCGCAGCTCTTGTAGCTGGAGCACTCTAGCGTTCGCGATTGTTGTCTGTTGTTGTTCCTACACGAAGTACGGCTGGCTTTTTCATCAGTCGGCGCAGGATACCTCTTCTTATATGCACGTCGACTGCTCGTACCTCGCCGTCCGGTCCTGGATATGTCGTTATCTGGTACACTGTAATTTATCAGCACTATGTCTCTTGACAGCACTCGGTCGGCAATCGGTTGACTTCGCTGCGACTGATATTGCCCCATGCACGCGACTCCTATTGTACCTCTGGCCGGTACTATCGAACTTGCTATTAATATTTTTCAGGCATCCTTCATATCGTGTGCGTGGTGGCGGTTGTAGCGCCCCTTGATGACACCGCGGCATAGCGTTTGGTGTTCTGTCTCACTCAGTACGACAGGAATAACGACCTTTGATTTCGCCGAAGCGTTTATTAACACACATACGTCTGCAAGTAGATGAAATACTTTGAGTTCTCATCGCAAAGTCTATAGAAGATCTTTTCATACGAGTAATACAGGACGCTTTATTGTGCGCACTGGAATCAGTCTTCTTCACTTTAGTTATTTTCTCACGTACTTGTGATGTATTCTTTCGTTGAAATTTGTTCCAATGTCATTGTCGACGCTTCTTCGTCATTCTAACACGATGAGTCGATAGCGTAGAAATCCGCCCGACTTTGTCGTGTGCATTTGTGTCGACAGCGGTACACGTAGATACAAAGGTGGTCGCGCTTCCAAGTACGCCCGAAGTGAGTATCGGCGAGGGGCTGAGCTGGCTATGAGATATGTCGTTTTTATACGACGCTGTTTTCAAGCCTCCCGCCGGTAAACGATGCATTTTTTCTATATTTCTATTCGACGCCTTGCCGTTTTCTTCGATAAACAAATGACTTCTATGGTATTTATTCTTGTCGCCGATATCTCTTGTCCCGTGGATAACCCATCCGAGATTTGTTAGCGATGCCACAGGTTCGAAATTCGATCCACAACGCATTGTATGCGGTATGAGTAGTGGCCAATTATCTTGCCCTATTATAACGGTCGGTTTTCCCTCTTCATACGTCAGTTGCGTTTCTATGTCTTTTAAATGTTGACATGCGCGTACAATTTCTCTTGAAACAGTTTGCGGCGACAAGTGCAAATCTTCCATCGTCCGAGCCGAAATATTGTAACTCGGTGTGCTGTTGCCGCAAATATTAATGCAAACACGTTTCGCTTCTGTAAAGCTTATTTTGCTACCGGCTACGCCTTCAAGGTACAGTGGTGCCGGCGACCCGGTCACTCCAATTTTTTCTGCCATTTTAGCCTCTATTAATGTGCATGTTGAACCGTCGTCAAGTAGCACGTAGGTACGGCACGATCCCTTCGGTCCCGTCAGCTCCACAGGTAGAATTTTTAGAAACGCGCAGCTGTGTCTGTTGTCTTTGGCTGACGTAACAATGTCTGAGGCGGGCGCATTGTCGCCCGTCTCGCCCGGTGCTTTGTTTCTGTG
>JACEII010000014.1:5107304-5135781 GCA_014332785.1 Antheraea mylitta
TTATTAAGTAATAAATAAATATTAAATATACACTTTATATATAATTTCAAATTGAACCCATATTGTATTATGATAAGGATTGACATTACATCTGATATAAGATACATATAGGCAGGTTTTTTTTTTGTGCGGCACGCAGTGCCTTTATAGGGAATTTCGGAAATATCGAAAAAGTTTGCTATAACATAGTTTTTGTTTTGAAACTTTTACAACAATATTTTACTATTATAAGCCGCAAGTACCCAAAATAACAAGGCGTACATTTTTGCACTTTTTGAGGTACAAATAATTATGGAGTTACAAGTTTCTAAAATTAGCGTCCCCCTAAAAAGAAGTGATAAAGAAAAGCCTGGGTATATGTTTATCCATATATGGACAGAAGCCATGTCTGTGAAAGAACTTCCTCAGACGTAATCCGAGCTCTTTTTTGCTGTGTGTTCTTTATTTTTCTTTTCCTTTTTTCTACCGTGTTCTTTTGCAGTTTATATTCTTTTTATTCATTATACATTCTTATTTTCTAGTTACAATTTTTTGCTTTGTCATAGCTTAACCTATATTTTGTAATGACATCTTATTTCTAATACTTATGCTACTTTTACTATTTTTTTTTTTTTAATACTATATTATAGAATGTCACAGAGTTTATCACAGAGTCTATCACAGTATTTGTCCCAATTTTTTTTTTTTTTTTTTGCTTGTCTGACTATTTGCTAATTTTGACATTTTACTGGTACCTTTTCCTATTCTGTTTACAGTTTCACAGTATTTATGTATTTGTTTTATATTAATTATATGTTTCTTTCTGTCTAATGTCTATTTCTATCTTCTCCACTGTTTTAGCTTTCATTTGCCCTTCTCCTATTTATTTCTTGCGCCCGCCACCCTGGCAATTTCCGCTAGGAAGCCCAGAGTGGCGGCGCGGTTTTCGTCCTTTTCTAAAAAACTGGGGAGATTCTCCATGCACACTCTCATCCCGGTCTCACTCTCCAGATCATTACGGGACGAGCCGAATCTGGGACAGTCTATTATGAGGTGGTAGACTGTCTAGGCGGTATCCGGGTCGCAAGCGCACGCGGGGTTTTCCTTCAGCTTGAACCTGTGCAGGTACACTGCGAAGCCCCCATGGCCGGTTAACACCTGCACGTGGGAGGGCGCTAGGCTTGTCTTCCTGAGGATGCGATGTGCATCCTCTATGTTCGGGAAGAACGCCCGCGTCATCTCGCCCGTGATGGAGGCCTCATATCGCTCCTGCTAGGTCCTCACTGAGGCCCCGCGTATCTGGCGCTTTGTAAATGATTTCGGATACCGATCGTAGTCGGCCGCAGCTTTCTTATGAGCGGCCTTTTTTGCGAGCTCATCAGCTCGCTCGTTGCCCGCAGTCCCTACGTGTGCCCGCACCCAGTGCAGGCGGACAGAACCTCCCTCTGCACGGATCTCCCTCAGAGTTCGCTGTGCCGCGAGGGCCAGGCGGTGAGGCGGGGCCGGGTTCGCCAGCATCTCCAGCGACGACCTTGAGTCGCTGTAGATGCCGACGTCCCGGACCTTCGCTTTCTGAACCACCTGGATCGCCCTCAGCAGCGCCAGCATCTCCGCTTGGAAGACCGTGCTGAAGGGCTCCAGGCGAAACGTTCGGTACCTGTACTCCTGCCCCTCCTTGTACCAAGTCAGCGCGGCTCCCACACCGCCAGAGATCTTAGATCCATCGGTGTAGATCTGGGAGCCGCTCAACTCCGGGGGGGCTTCCAGGCACTCAAAAGCTTCGCCCTCGCACTGCGCTGGGTGCGGGTATTCGCAGGCGCGGACAGGCCGCTCGAGCTGTCGGTCGACCACGATGTCGTCCCGTAAATCCCCCCTCTTTGCACGGTACAGCCTGTGCATCTCGATGGCTCGGAGGTCCAGCGGGAGCAAGTCTGCCAAGACCAGCGCGGCCGTCAGAGAGACCGTGCGGTACGCCCGACAAATCTTCTGCGCGAAGCCCCGCTGCGCACTGTCGAGCTTCTTTCTTATCGAAAGCTTGCTCGCAGCGGGGCCCCATACATTTGCGGCGTACAGCACGATCGGCTCAATGACCACCGTGTATATCGTCCTGACTATCTCCGGGTTCAGACCCCAGCTCACAGTCGCAGCACACGCCAGCCGCTTATAGTTGTTTGCCGCCTTGGCACAAGCAGCAGTGGCGTGTTCCTGGAAGGTGAGCTTCCGGTCTATGGTCAAGCCCAGCAGGCGGATGGACTTTTCCATCGGCAGCCGAACTCCGTCCATGGTGATGACTGGGTCGTCAAATTTAAGCCGTCGCGTCAGCACCATCGCCTTTGATTTGCGAGGTGCGAGCGACAGCTTATTTCCGACGCCCCAGTCCACCACGGTCTGCAGAGTTTGGCTTGCTTCCTCCTGCACGGGCTCGACCTTCAACCCGGAGAAAACCAGGACGACATCGTCCGCGAAGGCCTGGCAATACACTCCCGCGGACTCGAGCTCCACCAGCAGGGAGTCGAGAATGATATTCCAAAAGGTTGGTCCAGCAATGGAACCTTGGACACAACCTTTGGAGGTATCCCGACTCAACCGTGCACCGGCATAGCTGAGCTCGATTTTCCGGTCCGCAAGGTACGACAAGACCATACCGTACAAGTTCTGAGGACACCCTAGGGCCACAAGCTGGGACTTCAGAGCCGGCCACCACGCGTTATCGAAAGCAACCTCTATCTCTAGCGACACCAGGACGACGATCTCCTTCGTCTCCATCCTCGTCCTGATATGTGTCACCAGGTCATAGAGGGCGTCCTCCGTCCCGCGCTGCGGCACAAACCCATATTGCCGCACGCTGAGTTTCGGCAGCAGGTGCCACCTAATGCGTCGGACCAGGAGCTTTTCCAGGAATTTGCCCAGCACCGGGAGAAGGCCAATTGGGCGGTATGAGCGAGGGGTTGTGTAGTCCTCTCTGCCTGGCTTCCGGAGTATACACACGCACGTGATTTTCCACGCTTTGGGGATGTATTGGTGCTCCAGGCACTTATTCGTAAGTGCCCGGAACACCTCCACTCCCCCCCCCCAGAATCGCGTGCGTGCATATGTCGGCCGTTAACCCGTCTCCCCCTGGAGCCTTCTGCGGGTTCGACTCTTTGAGGACCCGCAGAATCTCCTCTCGGGTAAAAGGTGGGTCGCAAGCCGACAAACTCCGGAGTTCGGCAGGGGGGATCCCCTCCGTTTCCGCCCTCGTGGCCCTCTGGTCATCTGTTTCGGCATCCACAGCGTCGAGAGGGAAGAGCGTCGAGGCGAGGAGCTCAGCGGACTCCCGCGGGCCCAAAGTGATCCCGCTGGGATCCGCGAGCGGTGTCTCCTCTCGCCTACGCTCAGTCCTTCTCAAGACTCTGTTGATGCCATCCCAGAGACTTTCCCGATCTTGTGCTGAGCAGAATTCCTTCCAGCTCCTGGTCTGTGCATCCGCTGCCTTGCTTTTGTACTCCTCGAGAGCATTAAGGTAGTCGGCGACGACGTAAGGCCTGCGCCGGGGAGCCGCGCAGCGTATCCTACGCTTCCTACGCGCGGCCTCCCGTTTCAGGCGGTCTAACTCCGGCGACCACCATGGGGGGTGCTTCACCCCCTTTCCCCCGCCCGCCATCGGAACAACCTGCTCGCAGGTGTCATTAATGCAGGCTAGGTACTCAGACACAGCTGCCTCAATTTCCTCCCCGTTCCGGATTGCCTCCACCCTATAAGTCGTCATACCCCTCTCGGACATTTTCTCCTGTAGAGTTGATGTGAATTCCGACCGCACTACCTTCCTTGTGTTATAGATTCGGGTGGTTTTTGGCTCCTGGGCAACCAGGGGTTCGTCCACCCGAATCGAGAAGGTGATTGCGTTATGGTCAGACGATGTTATATTGTCATCAACTTTCCAGTCATCGATCCTGCCGAGGAGGGCGGGGCTGCATGCAGTGACGTCTACACTGCTCGTGCATATGCGGCCTCTTCTGTAGACTTGGAAGGTGGGTTTGTCTCCAGCGTTGAGGATCTCGAGGCCCGCTGCGTCTAGGAAGGAAGTATATGCTTGCCGCCGGTGGTCGCAGGTGCGACCGCCCCACCACAGGCTCTTACCGTTCACGTCGCCGCCGATCACCAAGAACTGCGCGGTTATACTCGCGCAGACGCTCTCGAGTCGTACAATGTACGGCTCTATGGGCTCAGCCGGCTCGAAGTAGACTGAGACCAGCCCCAGCGTCATGGTAGCCACCTGCAGCACTGTAGCGGCGATATTTTTGTCCACGAGCTAGGGGTCCGTTGTGACCCTCACCAGCCCGCCGTAGACAATAATCGCCGCTTTAACCGGCCCTGGTCCTGGTGCAGTGTTCTGGATCACTCTCGTGCCTGGAGCCTAAGCCACCTCCCCCGTCCTGCCCGTGTATGGCTCTTGGACGAGGGCTATGGTGGCTTTCCCACGAGAGGCCCAGCACTGCAGCTCGGCTAGGCCCAGTTTCGAGCGCTGCAGGTTTGCTTGTACCACCGCTATACGAGGGGTCCCAGTTACCCACTCAGTGGCCGACGCGTTGTTCTGCGTGGAGGTGCCCTCAGCAGTATGCCACCCGGGATCTCGCTATGGAGTCCCACTTTCGCGCCTCCGGACACTCTCGGTCCAGCGCCGAATGGTGGGACTCCTCTAGAGGCCGCTTTACCCTATGACAGTTCACGCAGGCGGGCGCGGCACCCTCCGCCTGACGAGGACACTCACCCCTTCGGTGAATCTTTGTGCAGTGCGCACACGCCTCCTCGGGCACTGGGCAAACCCGTCGAGTGTGCCCGAATCCGAGGCAGTGCGAGCACTGCACCAGGGGTGTCTGGTCTCTCACCAGTCGGCATCGGATACCGATGTATACCCGCCCCGCCTGCGTGAGTCTCTGCCAAAGTGGGGGTGCGACCTCTAACACCGGGTGGCACTCCAAGGCATTGCGAGCCCTTTTCCTGTACCGAATCACTATGCCGGCGTCCTTTTCCTCCAGGTCCCGGAACACTTCGGCGTTCTGGCGGCGTAGATTCTGAATTATTTCAGAATCTTTATACGCCGCCAGGACGTCCCTTATTTCGACGAGCGGTCTTCTGTTCGTCGGAGTCGACACCGTAAGGCCGGCCGAGGATGCCCGCAGCTGCCCTGCCATCTTCTTGGCATCCTCCTCGGCTCGGCAGCGCAGGACGACCTTCTGGTTCCTGGCTTTCCTTACGGCGTCGACTCGTGCTCCGGTTTCCTGGGTGTTTGCCACCCTCTGTATCGCCAGCAGGACCCCCTCACTGGTCTCACGGGGGTCCTTTGAGGAGACTACTAGCGTCGCAGAGGGCGGCGTGCGCTTTGGTAGCGCCGCTACGCGAGCATATGAGTCGGTATCAGGTTTGGGGGGTCGCTTTGTAAGGGGAGGGTTTTGTCTGGAGAGTTGCGTGGACTTAGGAGCCATTTCCTCAGCCAGGGACGGGAGCGCTAAAGCTTGTCAATTTTTATATCCTGATTTATCAGTTTAACTGTAATTCACTGTAATATTTACTGTTTTAAATCTTCTGGCATGTGTATATTTAATTCCTATGTTAACTAACTCCAAGTGTATCTCACCTCTGGTCAATAATTTATTTTATATTCATTTTAGTCTTATTATTTATTCCTATCTCTTGTAATTTATAATTTATTAATTGAGCACGTTAATAACGGGTTATTGAAAATAATTGAAATTAAGAAGAGTAGAGTAGTAAGTGGTGATTAGAATAAGTGTTAAAAGTATTTTCTCAATTAATAATTCCTGTATTGACCAATGGTGTGATATATAGTACCTAATTTTTAAACTTATCTTAATTTTAATTTTTCTAGTTGTCCCGCTGCGTCGTCACTGTTCTTTATCTTATTATTCCGGCCTGTTCCCCAGTCGCTAACTGTTGTTGGGTAGCGAGATGTGTGTTTTTGACGCACACCGGAGGACAGCTCCTTCGATTTTCTTCTATACGTTACGGGTAGACGGAGACCTCACTGCACGCAGTTGAAGATGCCCGCATGCCCGATATGCAGGCTGTTTCTACGGCGACTGGCCCTGTCGGTGCGAGACTACGGTCTTCCTTTCTGCACTAGCTCCCGCGGTCGCACCACAAGGGCCAACCGTCGCACACCCGTTGTTGCGTCCGGTGATGTCCCCGGTACTCCGAATAGGCCAGAGCGGTGCGGGAAGCGGTTGCCCAGCCACTCGGCGAGTAGGGGTAGTTAAATTTGAAGTTAGTGTCTCGGCCGGGTGTCTGAACAACCGGCCCACCGCAAAACTTCTGTACTAGATGTTCTTTAATGCTCCGATGTGTGTCGACGGTAATTTTGAAAAGGTATTGTGAATTATATTGTTATGTTGCTTTGTTATATATATGTTGTTATTTTATTATTATTAATTGTTTGTTTTGTTTCAGTTCTGGCTTCTCCGTGTGCTTTTTCTCACAGAACTGCAATGCAAAAAGTAATGGTCACAGATCTGTATCGCACGGCGCACGCACTTTTATGTTTTTTAATCTGGTTTTTTCACTATATCTTCTTCAATTTTTGTCTTTTCGAAAAACTAAAAACGCCACTTCGACCCGCGTCTTTTGGTATATCACACGGCTTTTCCCGATCACTTTTGCTATTTTTCGCAATTTTTCGAGCGCGGAGCTGCTTTAAAAATGAACCGCTCGCGTCCGCGGTCTGCGCGGGGCACTGAATAGCTATTGGCCTGGCAAGGCCTTTACAGCTTCACCGAAACGTTCATATTCAGCCCAATTGGAATTCTAGTCAGCATAAATGTGACTAGGATTTTTTTTTTTTAATTTCAAATTATGGACTTCTTACGAACGGTCGTATTTGAAATAGCATTTTTTTGGTAGTAGTCTTCCGAATTAAACAAACTTATAAGAAAATAATAAACGCAGCGATTTATATAGAAAATTAATTGCTCTTTTTCAAAATAAAATTAAAGTTGAAAAAAACTTTTTTGTACAATTTTAAAATGCAATTTTAGTAATTTGGACGATCGTCATTATTATTTTTTTATAATTTAAGCTAATAGTATATAAAAAATACTATATCTTTTAAAAGAACCGCATCGTTAAGGAGGATTAATTTTCACACATGATGCCATGCGCTTGCCTAAATTTAGTTGTCAGATATCACAATAAAATGCCTTATTATTAACATGTATCATCCTTTTTTTTCCCGAACTGACTCCGATATTGACCTAGCAAGGTTTTAAAAGCTTCACCGGACTACACCATGTATCATCATGTTTAAGCGAATGTACGCTATAACGATGATTTAGGGTAAATATTTTTGAAATAAATAAATAAGTATACATCTAAAGAGGAATATTAATAGAGAGTAGTAACAACAAGCAAGAATTTTTTGTGGCCATCCTCGGCAGCGGCTCAAGCCTAGATCCGTTCCCTCGGAGTGGATCCCTTGAGTGCGCAGCTCACCTGATACAGTGACACAAAATCTTACATTACTGCAACAACATTACACATATCATCCCAACACACGTGCACGTGTAGACGCTTACACATGAAAGTGAAAGGGTTTTGTTTCTTTCCCTTATCGAAAGAAAAAAAGTTTAGAAAATTATCCGATACGAAGTATACATAAGAGTTATTGAGGTATGTATGCTTGGTACACATATATGTTCCATTAACTCATATATGTAGGAATAGTTAGCTTGGGTCAGCTCAGATAGGTCGCGAATTGCACGTATCAGGCATCAGCCCAAGCCGAGGGTGCCGTCAGCCGTGTACCCTTGAGTTAGTTGTCAAATAAAGTCGGCTGAGTGCCCTAAGCGCTTGCTTTAGTAGTCCGGTGAAGCTGTTAAGACCTTACTATAATTATATTATTTATATATTACTATTATGACCTTATAGGCCAATAGCGTAGTCAGTTCGAGAAAAAAAAGCAAAAATTTTATAATAACAAAAGGCAACCAGAAGGCCCATGGTTTAATTACGTGAAGAATTATTTGTATATCAAATTAAATCGGAGTCATAGAATAGAAATAGAAGTATGGCGTTAACTAAGCCATAACATATTTTTCGTCATTGTTCTGACCTCTCGGTGATATTGTGTACATTACTAGACACTTATAGGTAAATACATTGCCGCTTATCGATACGAAAAAGTCCACATACGGACGATTGCGTCAAGACGAACTGACGTTACATGGCGAAATCATCTATCAGCTGAATTAGTTAGAAGTATAAAATCTAACGGCTAAATTCTATTAACGTATGAGTTTGTTTTTTATTATGAAGCATTTTATTTTCATTGATTCATTTTCAAACTACAACAATTTTAAAGAATATCTTATATTCTATTATTTATTACTATGTAAGAAAACTATAGTATTTAAATATAGTACCTATTTTTTTACAGCTGTTGGTCATTAAAACAGCGATCAGGTACTCATTTATTTTTTTAGTTGGCGTTGTAACATAATAATAGCTCCATGGCAAATGTCATGTTGAAATTTGACAGAAAACGGTGATTGTGGTTATCATTATAAAATTTAGATTAAGCTAAAAGCGATAAATAGTGGAATAATAAACTTTAAATGTCGTTTCTTTTTTACAGAACAACGCATTACTTTTATTCCAGTTTCGTAAAATTCCATTTCAAAGTAGTGCCTTATAACTATAATAAAACTGTAACTAGGTCAAAACTTTAAAATATTAAATATTTTTTGATAATTATAATCGAGATGAACTATGTTATTGACATAGAAGTCAAAAATAGTGTATTTAACATTTTTGTCTGACTGTCTGTCTGTCTCTGTGAACACGTACCACTCTGAAAGTACTGACGACGTACGAAATTGAGACAGTGGTAACTAATAATACAATATTACATTTAGGATACTTTCTGTCCCATAACACACAAGAGGTTCTCTAGGGTAACGGATTTAAGACTAAAATTTGTATTCAATGAAATTCTTGACGGATTTTGGTGAATTTTCTATGTGATATATATAGATACATATAGACAGATTAGCTAAACGTTTAAGTTATACTTCATATCTTTATCGTTATGTATTCAGGAATTCTCTGGTACCACCGATCCGATTTTGAATTTTTTTCAGTGTTAGGAAGTTATATTATCCCTCAGTGTTATAGATAATGTTTATTTTGGAAAATTATTTTCAATAGTTAATCACAAGGAATGTAATTTAAATTGACAAATATTAATTTATCGCCTATACTGGGAAGACATTAATCGGCAATATATGTAGGTTAGTATTTAGCTTAATTGAACCCGGTAGACGATGCTGCGAATGGGATTCGGTTTATTTTAGAAAATTTCTCATATACCAAGTGAGTCCCTGTATAGTTCGGATTTACAATTGAAAACGGTAGATGTCGCTGCGATCGCGTTTCAGTTTTATTAAGATTTTTCGCGGATAACAATACAATTAAAACAGGTAATAATCGATATTGTGCAGACGAAGTTGCACAGGTCAACTAGTATATAAATATATGCATAGTCTAATCAAATTTATAAAAGGTAGATAAAGGTCCAAAAATGTAAACTAGTATTTCGACATCATAATTTCATGCTTCGTAATTCTTATTCATGTCAAACCTACAGCAAGCCCCGTCTTAACTGTTTATTAGGGCTTGAAACGCTGAAAACTGACTACGTTATTGGTTTGATGGGCTTTCACACCTTGACCGGACAAAAATTGGCATATACGATAATAATAAAACAAAATAATTTCGCCAGGTTGAAAATTAACTATACCATTCGTGCCGAATGTAATAATGTTTTTAAGAATTTATTTATGACGTTTAAAGTATAGTAGCTGGACGACCGCACCTAGTCGGTTCTTAAAAAATAAAACTAAATTAAACTTAGGTTAGCCTTACAAAATTAGCATTTTCTACCAAAAAAATTGTAGAAGATATCACTTTTGCTGTCATTCGAATTTCCATCTGAGCTATTTTTGTTTTGATAACGGTGGCAAAATTCACCTTTATATTCTAGCTATATTTTTTCATTGCCTGAAAACTCAGATAAAAAAGTTTTTTATGAATGAAATTTAGCTAGACCAATTTACATATACATACTAAGTTTCACGGAAATCGCTAATGCCGTTTCCGAGATCCTGAATATATAACAATATAAAAATGTACAAGAATTGCTCGTTTAAAGGTATTAGATAGATTAACAACATAATGGAGAAATTAAAATAATGGTCGCTAGCACTACGTACTTTTTGTAATGAATATGGCAGTAAAGTCAGAATTGTCGTAAAATATAGCAAGTTTAATTTATTTATTCAGTTCATAGTTTTTTTTTAACTGACTATGGTATTAGCCTTTACAGCTTCACCGGACTATTCATAATTTTCAACTGATAAATATATGAAATGTGTAACGATAAAAATTGAGTAACTATTCTACTGAAACTAACAAATTCCACATAACTAAAGCTATATAATTGATTCTCAACATTTATTTCCATTTTTTACTACATCTTAATCGATTTGTCATATTCTTATAATTTGATTGATTCTATTATACCATACATCGAGACGATTGTAGAGATGAAATTCTTCGCAAAAAAAAAAAAACATTTTTACATCTACCGAATGTGATTAAAAAAATTGAGGTTACCTTTTTTGTAAATTATTTTTTGGTTTTATTTTAATATAAATAGAAAAAATCAAAGTAAGATGTATAGTATTTAAGTTTTAATATCAAGTAAAGTAATTGAGAATTCCATGTCTAATATTAATTATTCGGTTTCAGATCGCATCCCTAGTTGAATGACATCACTAGCGGCAACGTGTCAGTGTATTGTGTCCGCGTAAGTTTACGCTGGCGCTTTCGTTTTATTGAGTTGTCGTTTTGGTGTTTCTTTTTCATTAAAATCACACAATTTAAAAAATCACAGAACGATTTGTCTCCATTATTATTTTGTAACATTATTAAGTTTTAAATATGGTAAATTGAATTAAGATATTGATTCTTTATATTAGATTTTTGTTTGCCGAAATACAATTATATACACGATTTCAGCCTCCTTCTCCGAGTTCTACATCGGTGGGATCTGGAAGTCGATCACCGAGTAAAGCAACTTCAGCTCCACGTACAGCAAGCGGCGGCACTGTTCGTCAACGAAAAACTACTACAACCACTACTGCAGCTAGAAATCGTAGCACAGGCGCTGGTTCTGGTGGCATGTGGCGCTTCTACACAGATGATTCTCCTGGTGTCAAAGTGTAGGTATCATATCTTAATTATATTTTTATCTAGGCGTGTGAATGTGGAGATTACTGCACTAAAATATAGCTTTCATTGGTTTTAAGAAAAATATATTATGCAAATTTAATTACTAGTACCTGGGCGACCGAGCCTAGCTCGGTTGTTTAAAAACATTTAAAAAAAATGTTTTCCATGAATATTATCTAGCTAGATCGATTTGTCGTCTCAGAAACTACCTACATACTAAGTTTCATTGAAATAGGTGACGCCGTTTCCGAGATCCTGAATATATAAAAATATACAAGAATTGCTCGTTTATTTAATTACTATAATTTTACAATTAAGCATCAATTTTCAAATGGATATCCAATGAGCATACTGTATATATACATTAAATTATAACAATTTCTCTCAACTAATGTTTAGTACAACTTTTACTAGATTTGTCATTATTACTTTGAATATTCAATAAAATATTTAAGCATAGTATTAAATATTTTTGTGTTACTTAACTAAAATTCAAAAAACGTTTTCTGATATATGGCAACTTTATTGTTTAAAGATAATTTATAAATAGAATGTGGCCTTGGGATAGCTTTATGACCAGCAAGATAGACTAATACAGGTTTACAATCAATATATTTTTTCATAAGTGTATATTATAATTTCATAGCAGTAAGCTTACTTCATAAGAGATATGTAATTAGTGTTGCAACTAGTAATCAGTGTGTAAAAATAGGAAAATACAATTGACCTAATTTTTTAAAGTAACAGTTTATTTGCTATATGCAAACTCAATTCATGTTGGAATTAACATTTTTTATACAACCTTTACATAGAGTTCTAATAAATCTATAATATTGTATTTGCATATTATGATAAAACATATGTCTTTGTAAACTACTACCATAGTTATACACATTATAATATGTGAATTTTTTCATTTTTTAGGGGTCCAGTTCCAGTGTTGGTGATGTCACTCCTTTTTATTGCATCAGTGTTCATGCTTCACATTTGGGGCAAATATACAAGAGCATAGTTAAGGAATTACTGAAATCTGTGGTTGATTGTGCAAAAATGAAAGTTATTGTGAAGCATTTGAGAGTGTATAGATTTGGTTTTTAATTAATAAATTATGTATTTTTAATCATAAAATAAAAATAATTAATTAAGATTTCCTTTTTATTTTTGTAAAACACCCAATCTTTAGTTGAACAGTTACTTTCAAATAACAACCTAAATCAGAGTAAAGAATACTTAAACATACTTATTATTATAATTTACACAATTTAAAAATATATCAGATCTTAATAGCTAAAATTTATAAAATTAAAAGATTTTAATAGCTACCATTTTATACTATGTTCATCTTAGAATATTTTATGACACAAATTATAAAGGCAATATTTACATTAATCAGCCTTATGTTGTATTTTATTGAGTGTATTTTGAGTAGCACTGTCACTTAAAAATAATAGTAGATATGAGTAATCTCAGAGTTGCTAGGATCTCTAAAAAGAGCTTCATTAGTATATATTGAAAATTTCATGTAAATTAAAACAAATAATAGAAAACTCCTATTATCACACATTGTTTTTCATTAATTGAATGTATTGTGAGTAGCACTATCACTTAAAAATAATAGTAGATATGAGTAATCTCAGAGTTGCTAGGATCTCTAAAAATACCTTCATTTGAATAAAATGAAAATTTCATGTAAATTAAAACAAATAATAGAAAACTCCTATTATCACACATTGTTTTTCATTAATTGAATGTATTGTGAGTAGCACATGTCACTTAAAGATAATAGTAGATATGAGTAATCTCAGAGTTGCTAGGATCTCTAAAAAGACCTTCATTTTGATAAATTGAAAATCTCATGAAAATTAAAACAAATAATAGAAAAGTCTTATTATCACACGTAAGCTTCTACCCTTCTACCTTTAATCTTATCAAAAAATTGATGCCAAGAAACTAATGTTTTCCCAGACCATATCCAAAAGCTAGAAGTGATACCAACTATCATTGTCATAAGGTATTTAATCATAAACATTTCAAATTTGGGATGGTCTGGTTCTTTTTGAGTGAAAGGGCATGGAATAGAATACAGAGGTCTTGAACACATATCTCTGTGCCAAGTCACCATCCAATCATCAAAATGGGCCTGTTCATAAAACAAGCAGGAGATCACAATTAAAGCTGGTACTGTATATAATACTCCAAATACACCAATTCGAATCATCAACTTTTCTAGTTTATCTGTTTTAGTGCCATCATGTTTCATTACTGTTCTTATACGAAAAAGTGACACAAAGCCAGCAAATAAAAATATTGTACCCAATACAAGGTAGACACATAATGGTGCTAGAACAAATCCCCTTAAAGCCTCTCCATCCCATAATCCAACGTAACACACTCCAGATAAGATGTCACCTGGAAGAAAAAATGTTATTTATTTTATTTAAACTATGAAACCTATATACCGAAAGGGGAAACAGAAAAACAAAATGGGGGTTAATGTGAATACTATTATGGCAAATCATCAATATGCAACAATGATCATGGGCAGTTATCAATCATATCAGCCTAGTTAAATATCTTTTCAAACCTAATCAAGTATTCAAAATTATAGAAAGGGTGGAATACATTTATTGGGAGATAAATGAGACCATTTCACCAATGGAAAAGGTCAAACAGCCCTTTGGAACATGCACCATCACACAAATGATTAAAAATAGCGGCTAAAATCAGTTCTAAATTAATGACATCTGTACCTTTCGCAATACACACAGGTAGTTGCTGCGATTACGTTCTCAATATGGAATAGGACTCTAATGAAATAAGGATTTTATTGGTTAAAACTTGAAACATAGTGATCTAGGGTTTCCCTATATTTGATTGAAGAAGGTGTTACTTTGCGGAATCCATCACTAAATATTATAGTGGGTACTACTTTGCACTTTCGCCTGGAATTGAGTGAGAACTACACTTCTAAAGTGCGACATGTAATCAATCGCACTGGAAGTGTTAACATCGATCTGATGATGCTTTGTGAAGGAATTAATCATGTGTTATTGTCATAATTATACACCTTTAAACATAGTAGTGATCTATCAATTCCAGAAGGAAGTGCAAAAGGCTTTCCTATGTTAAATTTTAATGAATCTCTGTACATTTAGAAAGTTAATTGACATAAAATAATTAAAGAACTTACCATCTACTTTCCCCATAGCAAGTATTGATATAGTTTTGATTGCAGGAACTGCCCAAGCAATCAAATGAAAATATTGAGAATTTGCTTCAATAGCTTCATGGCCCCATTTAAGTCCAGCTGCCAAAAACCATGTTAGGGTCAATATAACCCACCATATGCTAGATGCCATACTGAAAAAGTACACTACCATGAAAAGTATTGTGCATGGTTCATGTTTTGTGCCTTGTGTGATGACTGATGTATTGGGCAATCTTGTCCCACTGATTGTTGATGGGAATGGGCCTTGACAACTCACTCTATCACCAGCACTCCATCCCATTATATAAGCAGCAGCAACCATCAAATAACAAACTGAAAGGAATATTATTGGCCTCTCTGGGTATCTAAACCTGTCAGTATCAATCAAAAATGTCAAGACTGTGAATAAACAACTCAGAGCACATAAAACTGCCCATATGCCAATCCATAGCCTTGAAAAGTTTTTCTCCCCTTGGCTAAAAAACATTCCATTGCAGGGTGCTCCACAATCATATTCAATCTTATCCCCCACTTTTAATTTATACTCTAGATCTAAATTTTTTGGGATTTTAAATTGTACAGGACAAACAAATCCGTAATCTTTTGCTCCATGCAGTTTTGCTGGATCTCGTTCAATATTTGATTTGTAGTCTACTTTAGGCAGTTTTGTTTCAGTGTACTTTCGAGATTCATTAGTTACATTATTATCACCAACACATATAACATTTTCGTCAGTAGCCACAGGAAACCTAGTACACTCTAATTGCTCTGGCCAATGCACTCCAAATTTATTCATCAGTTTGTCACAATTACGCTTGGCAGATTCACATAAATGCCTGCATGGAGGAATTGCCTCATCCAGAATTGTACAAACAGGGACGAATACTGAACACAGAAAAAACTTTAAATCAGGTGAACAGTTCTTAATAAAAGGTATATACTGGAGCACTTCCGCACCAACATCTTTTTGTCTTGCGTGGTTGAGTATGTTCGGGAATATAGTCTGATTATACTTTATTTGCTGACAAAACTGAATTGTAATTGGTTCGCACCGACCATGTTGTGGTAAGATATCTCCTTGATACACAGTAACACTCAAACTTTTATTGATGACAAAAAAGAAAACTATTGTTGTATATGTAATGCATAACTTTTCCATAATTTAATGTATTTACTAAAAATTAGAAATGTAAAGAGATAAACAATAATAATATCATATAGACTCATAAGTTAATTTGAGTTACTTTCATTTTTACGAATAATAATATTCATAACAAAAAATTAAACTAGTTTATTGACTCCCCTACCCTATAGCAGCAAATCAAAGAGTATAGTAAGTAATAGGACTGTTGATAAAATATCGATATATCGAAATATCGATATTTTTATCTTAAAATATCGATATTTTTTAGTAATATTTTTTGGGCGATATATCGATATTTTGATATTGTAATTTGGATATCGGCGGTCGATATTTTTTTTATTCATAATCATTTTCTTAGCCTTATTCCACCTAGGTTGACTCAATACATTATGTTTTTCTTTTCCAGTGTCTTCCGTCAGATATAATCTCAGAATTCACACCTATTACATATGTTATTTTTACATACTTTATCCATACTTTAAAACTATTCTAGTTATAAGTCTTTCATCTCTCTTTATGACATGCCTGTATTATGCTAACCTATTATTTCTCAACTTTCCTGTCACTGGTGATGTTTTCAATCTTTATCTGATACGTTTTTATTCTATCACTTCTAGTTCCACCATACATCTTAACAATCGCAGCTGTGCCGCGTACAGTTTTTTCTCATCCGTTTCTTTTGTAACCTAGCACTCAGATGCATGCAGTATGACTGTCTTATAACAATTTTATACGCCTTCCCCGTGAGTTTCAAGGGCGTTCGTGGATCGCATAACCTGAACATCTTTCTCCATTTAGTACATCCTGCATTTATCCTATTCCTTCCGTTATTGTCTACACTGCCACATTTTGAATCAATGAATATGAAGTAGGCTCGTAGTAATCATAGTACCTAGTGAAACAGCTGAACATATGAAGTAAATAGTATTTTAAAAATCTCTTGCTGCAAAATATTCATTACCATCAGCCTGTAAGAGATCTACTGCAGGGCTACAGACCTTTTCCTGAAAAAAGGTATGGACATAATCACCACACTAGCCCACGGCGTATTGGCAATTTCAAACTCTGAAAAAACCACAATTGTATGTTTTCTCACATATAGTAATACTACCAGAACATTTCTCAAGCTCAGGTTCTCTCACGGGGTTTTCCTTGACCGTCAGACGATACTGTTACCAATTTAAATTAGTAAGTGTACGCGAATTTTGTAAAATTCATTATTACACACCAGGGTTCGAACCAGCAGACATCGAAATGTTATTCTACTAGTGAAACTAGTAGACTACCACTATTTAAAAAACTTCGTAACTGATGGACTAAAAATATTGGTACACATAATTATCTTATTTTGATAAAACAATAATGATGACGATTATCAATATGATTGAATGACGTTTGTGCAAGTGGCTCTTAGAACTGTACTGTTATATTTTAAAACATATATGGTATAAACTGTACAAATATACTGGATTAGAAACTGTAAATCAATGTTAAGCTGAATTACATTTTTTTTAACATAGTCGATATATCGAAATAACGATATTTTTTTCCAATATATCGAGGTCCGATATTGATATTTTCATAAATATCGATATATCGAAAATCCGATATTTTTAAAAATATCAACAGTCCTAGTAAGTATTATAGGAACAGCAAATTGACAAATTCTGTAGGTATACGCTTCACAGAATAATAATACTCGTAGCGGAGATATGCGTACTCTGTGGTACGTTTTTTTTTCTCGAACTGACTACGCTATTGACCTACTAAGATCTTAACAGCTTCACCGGATTACTAAGGCGAGCGCTTAAGGTACTCTGCCGACTTTATTTGACAACTAACTTAGGGGTGCACGGCACACCTTGGCTTGGGCTATTGCCTGATACGTGCAATTCGCGGCCTATCTGAACTGACCCCAGCTAACTATTCATACATATACGAGTTGTTGGAACATATATGTGTGCCAAGCATACATACCTCAACAACTCTTATATATACTTCGTATCGGATAATTTTCTAAACTATTTCAGTTCCTTAAGGGTAAGAAACAAAACCCTTCCACTTTCATGTATAAGCGTGTATACGTGCACGTGTGTGGCGGTGATATGTGTAATGTTGTTGCAGTTATGTAAGATTTTGTGTCACTGTATCGCGCGAGCAGCACACTCAAGGGCTCCATGCCCAGGGAACGGACCTAGGCTTGAGCCGCTGCCGAGGGGGGCCTAATCTGGTGTGTGGGAGCGAAATTTACCCCTAGACCGTGGCGGCGTGATCTGTGATTACGTGGGCGTGAGCGTGAACATGCTCTGTTTGGAGAGACAGGCTGGTACTGATTGTTCGGGTACATAACTATATACACCAGATATACAAACATCTTTCGTGATTATATATCTATAGATAACATAAAACAAAGTAACATTTCACATCTGAATATTTTTCCTTATATTCTTCAAATCTGCGCATGGGATTTAAATAGAATTTTCAGTGTCGTTAAGAGAATTTTTTTGGAAGGCTATGTTTAACAAGTGTATATTGAATTTATATAAAGTAGAGAAAAGTTGACCTGGTATCTCAAACTACATCGAAAGGCAGGAATTTTGTTAAGGTCAATGGTCTCCTTCCGGGTTCAATGAAACAGCAGAACTTCGATGTGGACTGTGTATTTCAGGAATACTTTACACTTCAGTAATCGTGTATTGCGAGCCGGTTGCTTACACTTCTTCGAACTGACTATGCTATTGGCCTTGCAAGGCCTTTACAGCTTCACCGGATTATTAAGGCGAGCGCTTAAGGCACTCAGCCGATTTTATTCAGGTAACATGCTCAAGGGTGCACGACACACCTCGGCTTGGGCTGTTACCAGTGGCGTAGCGTGCCTTGTCGGGGCCCCGTATAAAAATTTTTTTGGAGGCCCTTATATGGAGGTAAAGATTTTTCACAAAAGAAAAAAAATATTGTGAGAAGAAATATTTATTTATCACATAATTTACCCATTTTACAAATAAAAATCGAATTTTAAATATTCACTCTCCTTGCCTTTTTTCGGCAAACTGATTTATTAAATCATTTATGGCTGATGATGATTTTAGTTTTTCTAAAGTTTCTGCCTCTATGGACAATAGTGAGATGTCTGACAGCCGTTCTTGTCCCTTCGAAGTTCTTAAGTAATTTTTTATTAGTTTTAATTTTGAAAAACTTCTTTCTGCCGTTGCGGTTGTAACTGGAAGGGTTAAGAATAAAAAGCATGCTGTGATTACCTCGGGAAAACTGGATGCAAGACTATTGAATTATACTAGCAATAATTCAATGAGTTCTTTAATGGAATACATTTTTTTAATTTCAGAATTTAAGCATGTTTTTAGAGCCTTTAATTGGTCACAAAGATTAAGTGAGATGTCTTTACTGTATTTAGCAGACAGTTTTCCGGAAGCGTTTAATATCTCTTCGCTTGAAGAAGATAGGAGTTTCTCCGGTTGTAATATTTCGAATATACTACTCAGGTTGCAAAGGCTCTGAAATCTTTCTTTAGATTGAGAAATTAATATATCTAAGCAGCAATAGTATACATTGACTTTGAAATAGGATTCCGGGTCGGAAATTCTCTCATCTTATGATAACTCATCAAAAAAACGCTTCGTTATCTTTCGCCTACTGTTTTTAAAAACAGTTGTTACCCCCCACTCTTTTGCTAAATCTTTGGATTCATTTAGCAAACTATGAAATGAATTCTGATTTCTTAATTGGCACAGTCTATTTAAAAGATTACTTAATAAAATATTAGATTTCTGTAAGTCATTATTTTCATGCTGTAGAGCTTTAGAAACAGGATTAATAATTTCAAATAGTGAAGAAAAAAATGTAACGAGCACTAAGAAATCAAAACTCTCTAAAATATTAATTATACTTTTACATTCTTCACGTTCATCTTTTTTATTTGAAATTAAATTTAGTTGGTACAAAGTTTTCATGATTAGTAAAAAAATTTTCTTTACTGCTAATAAAGCGTCGTTCCTAGAAGACCATCTGGTAGGACATACCTTTTTAAGGGTAATCAAATATTTTTCAGATGAATCGTCACTTAGCATAGCCCAGCGTTTTATACTATTGCCAAAAAAAGTATATATTTTTTCTAAATTATCGAAAAAAGTCGATACTTCACGAACATGTCTCGCAGCATCGTTCAAAACCAAGTTTAAAGCGTGCGCAGCACAATGAATATAATCGGCATTTGGAGCATGCTCTTTTATTAGGGTTTGTAATCCTCCATACACACCCGACATAACATTTGCTCCATCGTATCCCTGTCCTCTACATTTAGTCAAATCAATTCCATATTCTTTAGTCAAATTTAAAATGACAGTTTTCAGAACTGCAGCACTGCAATCGGTTACTGCTATAAATCCTAAAAAGGACTCGCAGATTTTTATTTCTTTAGGCACATTATCATCATTTTCTGTAACCGAGATATATCGAAACTACAGATAGTTGGTCAATTTTTAACAAGTCTTGTGTTGTATCCAGAATTATTGTCAGAAATGGAGCTTTTTTAATTTCTGAGATAATATTGTTCCTAACGGTGGTACCAAGCAAACTAATAATTTCGTTTTGAATCGTAGGGCTTAAATAATTTATTTCACCTTTCGGTTTTAGAAGAAGTTCTTTTAAAGTGGCATCATAGTTAGATAGCAGACGTGAAATTGCCATAAAATTGCCAGAATCAGAATCATGCCCCCTCAAAGGTAGATTACAAGATACTAAAGTAATTATAACATTAATTATACGATGCAGCACATCTCTCCAGAATGTAATTTTACTATCGATTTCACTTTTCAATAGAGTATCGATGGTATTTCCTTGCAACCAATTATTATAAGAGAGTGAGGCACTAATATGCTGCTGTGACTTTTCATGGTCAAGAATAGTTTGTGTGAAATTGCTTCTAACCGAAACACCGTTAACCCAAGCAGAGGAGTACGATTTGTTTTGACGATCTGCTAATAACCAACAGAAGTGACAGTACGATTTGTTTAGAACGTTAGAATAACATAACCATGGTCTTATAATTTTTATGCCTGCCTGATTGAAATATGAATAATAATAAGCCGAAAAAGTTCGGTTATTTTCTGAAACTTTTGGAAATGGTCCTTGTGGTTTATTTAAAAATTATTTTTCGTTCGCATTTAGTTAAATTGTCACCAAAATTTCCTCTATCTGATGAAATTATATTACAATCTGCAGATATATCAGTATCGTTGACTTGGGGTTCCTCGATTTCTGGATGGACATCCGATAAAGTATGTGCTTGGCTTTCTTCTATTTCCGGATGGATATGTGACGAAGAACATGCTTCAGAAGAATCTAAAAATAAACGAGTAATTGTTAAAAAATAAATACGAATGCTTTAATATTAAACTAAAAAGAGTTATATATAAATAAATAACGTTACTAAGGGTCACAGTTAGAAAGTGTTCAGTTCAGACGCATACAGACTCTACGCGGATTGTGCTCGTACCTATTAGTAGATACAAAATCACCTGCAGCCCGTCCGTGTATTACTATACACCTGCGTGCTATTTAAACGCAGTGCGTAGTGTAGTGGCCATACAAAACGAGAACCCGAAAGAAAGTCTGCACATCTGAAGTTCTCAACACGCAATTAACGATACGATACGGACTGATAGACAAACAACAAAACAAATCGATCCTATAGATAAGTTAGAATTTTGTTTTTTTTTTTTAATCAAGGCACGGAACCCTAAAAACAGTATAATTGTGAAAATCGAGGGGGGAGACAACTTTTTGTGACGGACAGATGGACAGACCGAAATTAAAAGATTTCCTTGTTTATCACTACGGGCCCCTAATAAATGGGTTGGGTAGTACTTACCTTTCCAATCTAAATCACACACAGTATCTTGTCTCTGAAAAAATGAAGAAATTTTGGGCACTTTTTTTATAACCTCGTCCCTTTTCTGTTTAATTTTTCTTTTCTCAGCGCCGCTGGGATAATCTCTTTTCCTTTCACTAATTTCTTTTACAAATCGCTACTAATACTGCTAAACCAGAAGAACAATATTGTTTGTACTGGATTACAATGTAATGCACATTTATATAAAGCGCGTAAATAAACAGTGCACTGCACTCCGTGGGTTAACATCCAATGCAAAGTACAACAACGTTCACGTACGTCGCGATATCGATGAAGGATTCCCGGGGATTCCCCGCTGAGTTGAAGATGAAGTAAGTAAAACGGGGAAGTCCCGCAGCCCGCCATAACGATGTAGAGTGTTGCCAACTTTTGAACGCACGCTTAAGGCGGGAAAAAAAGGAATTGCTTTATAGAATTTTGTCATTTGTAAAATAAAATAAATTAGAAAGTTTTTATTCTTTTTCCTTACACACTTTGGGGGCCCCCGTGGTCCGGGGGCCCCGTATAATTGATACGGCAAATACGGCGGTAGCTACGCCCCTGGCTGTTACCGAGGAAAACTATACACCTAGCTAAACTATTCTAAGCTATTCATACATGAATTGGTCTGTGAATCATCCAATTAAAATTGCATGATTCAAAAACACTACATGTATATCGGAAACGAACTAAACTACTCGATTCAGTTCGAATAAAGGAAAAAAAGTAAACCCTTCCACCATTTTGTATAAAAATGCATGTCTGTATGTGTGTATTAGCCATATACGTTTCAACAACTCAAACATATATGAATAGTTAGCTAGGTTTGCTAAGTTAGGTCGCGATTTTGCATGCAACGGGCAATAGCCAAGCCGAGGTGTGCCGTGCATCCTTGAGCTGGTTGCCAATATAAAATCGGCTAAGTGCCTTAAGCGCTCGCCTTAGTAGTCCGGTGAAGCTGTAAAGGCCAAAAAATTAAGGCCAATAGCGTAGTCAGTTCGAGAAAAAAAAAGTGTGTATTAGCGGTGTGGTGTGTCACTGTATCGCGATAGCAGCATCTCTGTGGTCACCTGGGTGATCTCGGCCAGAGCTGTTGCCGCGATAGCGCAACGTATGTGCGGGAATGAGACGGGGTGACGTGCGGGGGGTGCGCTGGACGCGGGTACGGGCGCTGTCGGTACACGAGATATGCTCGGCAGGCTCGGAAGTGCCTCTACTGACAAGAGAGGCGGTGGTCGAGGGCGGACGGGGGTGGCAGGTGCCCTAGACGGGGAAACTTGCCTATGATAGCGAGGACGACGAATACGGGGGGCGCGAGGGCAATCACGATAATTCACGGGATGCACCGCATAAGACGCAACCCCCTAGTTGAGAAGAGGTTGAGGTGCAGAGACACTCCTTGATGGAATGATCTCCAAGACATTTAACACACCTGGGACGCAGGTGGGTAATTTCGTGTGGAGTGTCGGTACACCTGACAATCATGACATTATGATGGTGTGAACGTTTTGCGCGGGGGCTCAGCGGTAACTCTGGTGAGGCCGTACAGAGATGAGAGAGAGAAAATCGCTTTCCCCTCCCGGGTACATCTCTAGCTAGTATATGCAACGTTATCTAGTATATGGGCCCCCCCACCCATCCCCTCAGGCTCGACTACGGTGTTGGGAGCAGACGGGCATTACGCTTCGCCCGTCCCGCTGCTTTTCTTTTGCGAAGAGGGCCAATTCGCGGATTTACCTCTCGGGCCCTATCCGTCGCCAGTAAATGCAACGTTAGATGACCCTAAAGAATATATTCATAACATCGATGTTATCGAAAACAAAACATCGATGTGTCGATGTTATCGACATCAAAATATCAATGTTTCTTAAGCATCGATGAATATTAATCACCCCTAGTGCCTGTGCGACTGATAGTTTGTTTATAAGTGGTTTTTAAAAATATTTGCAATGGAATCGGATAGTGATATCTTAGATTTCGTTAAATTAATAAATGTTAAGGGTAGTATTGAAAATATTACACCTCATAAAATAGCGGTTGTAGCTTTTATTCGTGAATATGGCCTACTGAAAATGGAAGGTTCGTACTAGAAGTTCGTACTAGATATTATAGAGATCAGGGAAATAATTATTTTATTTATATTTCAATTTCTTTTTATAGCAAAGAAACTGGTGGGTTGCACTGTTGCACCAAAATATAGAAAAGATTTTTGTATGTTGGCACTAAAGCTTATTCAGGTATAAACAATATAATTATAATATTTTTTTATTTACCAAGATTAAAGAGGTATTAGGAAAAAAATATTGGAAAAAGAATTATGTAGATGATATTTCAAAATTTGTTTCAATGTAAACACAAGGTAGCTAGTAGGTGTTTAATTTTAAGAAGAGATATTTAATTCTTTGTTTGTCTGTTTTTTTTTTTCAAACTGACTACGCTATTGGCCTTGCAAGATCTTTACAGCTTCACTGAACTATTAAGGCGAGCGCTTAAGGCACTCAATTTAACTTGTTTATTTGTGTTCAAAAACTACTAGACGATCAACCATACCTGTACGACTAATAGTCTGTGATCAACCACATAACAGAAATTCTTATTGGTAACTAAGGTAGTATCTTATCAAATTTATTTCAGTGTCCAGATATGGAGTTCAAAGAACTAGAAACTCTTCTAACAGATGGCCACTATAACTTATTAAGTGTACATCTTCAGAATTTCTGTGTTCGTCTTCAAAATATTTATGTAAATGGAATCGGTGCCCTTACAGATTGTGTGACAACTACTGTGGATAAATTGATAATTGAACACAGTGAGACATATCCATGTATTATTACCCGATATAGTGTTTTAGGTAATATCTATTATTATGTAAAAATGTTAGTATTAAGAATCATGTTTACCTCAAAGTATTATTTTGCTCATGTATTGGTACGTACATATTAACACCACCACAACAGTCTTTCTTTTGCAAGTCTAACTTGAAATAGACAGAAATGGGACCACACGGGAAGCACTAGCTTTCAAATAAAAAAAGAATCATCAAAATCGGTTCGGCCAGTCCAAAGTTATGAGGTAACAAACATAAAAAAAAAAAAAACATACAGTCGAATTGATAACCTCATCCTTTTTTTGAAGTCTGTTAAAAAATTACCAAATATTCCTTTTATGTTATGACCATCTTTTTAAATGTAAGAACAACTTAATGTCAATCTGTCATTATTTTTAGTATTTATATATATATATAATATATTTTTAGTCATTTTTAGACAAATTTTTTAACCTAGTTTTTTCAATTTTCCCTTATGATTTTTCAAACATTGTCTTTTATATATATTTTGCTGTGACAGTTACAAATACAACAACAACAAAAAAATAGTTCAATAGCAACAATAAATAAATATAACAATACAAATAAAAAATGGTTTGTTATGTATATGATAGACTTTGGAAATGTTATGGTCTAAAATAAAACAGGAATAATTTAAGAAACAAGATTACCTTTTCTTCCTAACATAGATCTTTTATTTTCTAGGTTTATATTTAAGGAGAATTTTATTGCATTTGGAAACATTAACATTTATTCAGACAGTAGCGCTGTACAAAGCATTTTGCCTTTATTACCAAAGAGGTAGACCTGGACTTATGATGAGGTCTCTGAGTAAAGAGGTAACGAGTAAATTAATATAATAGTAGCAATAAGTATGTAAGATTTTAATTTACCTCCATAGATTTAGGTATTTTATTTTGAAAATAGAGTCAGGTTTGTTGCAATTACTCTTCTTTGGTCTTAATGTTATACAAACAAAATTGTCAAGCTATATTACTTATAGTATTTATGTACTGACTAACTCAGCCAGCCACCCATTACTATGTATAGGTTATTACATAGTAATTTAAAGTTGTCACCATAAAATAAACTGGAGTTGAAAAATAAATACAAAATGAAAATCTGGTGCTACCTATGAGGTGTCTATAACTGTCGGTTTTACAGTGTTCTTTCAACAAACTAATTTAAGGTACCATCTGTTAGAGACAGATGAAACTTACAAAAAAATTGACATCATTAATTGTAATATAAATTATCCTGTTTCTGAAGTTGGACCAAATTTCATGAAGATCAGTCAAGTCGTTTCGGAGTTCATCATGACACTGGATTTTTTTTTAACTATTTAAATAATGCCACTAGATCTTTCAATGACAAATTTTCATTGAAATTGTAGTACCTGGTCTGCCGAGAGCTTATTAAAAAATGCTCTTATTATATTATTATATATACAGCAGAATCTTGTTAAGTTAAAACCCAAGGGAAACTGAAAATATTTAAAGTAACAGAGTTTTTTAACTTATCAAGTGTATATGTTACACTCACACTTTCACCGCACACTTTTTTCAAAATGGTATCACACAGTTTTTCGAAATTTTTTAAGTCATTGCTAGCTTTAAAATTGGCGAACACTTCAGATTTTTATTTCACTATGGCTTTGTAAATCTGATTTTTTGGTATGGACACTGTTTGAGCCATATAAATAAATATTGCTCCAAAATAAGGTATCCAGCAATTTTTCATCTTATGTATTAAATACTTTCTTCAGATTCTCATATCTTCAAGAGTTCAGCTTCTTTTTTAATTATAAGTGATAATGTACTTTCTTGTATTCCAAACTAAGCCGCAACATCTTTTCATTTTAAGTCACTTTTCACTGCTTTTCATTTATCAGTGTATGTTAGTGTTGTTAATTTTCGGTTTGAACTAATATTACTTTGGTAAGTTTTATCAGATAACACAGACAGTGATCAACAACTGATTATCCAAGTAAGCCACTGTCCTAACCACCGCAAATACAGCCTTTAGAGATTTCAAAGAAACAATAGTGGATTGTATACTTATTGTTAGTGTTATAAATTTAACTTGTGCAATCAATAAATTTCGGGAAACTATTTGCTTTGTAAAATTATTCGAAAGGGCTCATTGGCAGACAGTTTATGTTACAAAACTCATCCAAAAATTTCTATAAGTAATTGAGGGCTAATACTGAAATTATTAGTTTAAGTTATCCAGGATACATATTTTAAAATTGATAGAGGGTTTAGGCTCTGAAGGGAAGGGAACAGATTATTTTTAGAAGTTATAGAGGTTTTTACCTTATCCTGATGGTATTTTTTATATAAATAAGAATCAATTGTCAAATTTATACAAGCGCATCACTTCAGAAAAGCTAAATCTATTTAGCTAATTTTTTTTACATTATATTTATAAATGTCTGGACAGAACTGATATGAAAGAAAATATTGAAACATCCTTAACAATTTTTAACAAATAAAGCTAAAACTGTGGATTTTAAAAAGAAAAGACGTTATGGGCTGTCAAGGTGATTATACCAATACCTTCTTTCGGGAAGAGGCCTCTGGCCCTGCAGTCTCTTACAGGCTGATAATGATGATATTAAAACAACGATAAAACTAAACAGAGTTGCTTTATATAACAATGTTTTCCCTGATTCTGTCATTATTTTAGACACAGTTGATTCAAAATTGAAGAAATAAGTATGTAAACATAATGATAAGTACTAAAAACATTTTCACTGCATTTAACTGCATGTTGGAAACACCATAGTTATAGAATTTTCTAGTTTCATTACTGATTTATTTTTTATATCAGTACCTTTATATTAGTTTACTGCTAACGACCATGCCGCATCGACTAAATAAGCCTTATGGCTTTATAAACATTATATTTTATATTGATAATAAAATTTTGTACTTATAGTATTGATAAAAATCCTTCAATGTTGTATTGTAATACTATATGCTGAATTTTAATATAAATTTTACGAAATGGAGGTACCAATGTATATATTCAATTAATTTGTTCTTTGTTCCAGAAATTAAATAACATGGAAGCTCAGGCAAACACTTCGACGTCGCCGGTTAGTCCAGATGATCCCAAAACTCTAGAATTGTCTATGAAAATAAATTTAGTTGATAAGGATAAGTAAGTATCTTGAATCACGGGTTTTATTTACTTTGATAGAGAAGAGTCAATTCTATTTTTAAACCAGTATCTTATAGCCCAAAACAAACTGATCCCTATATACACTTTTTCTGTGTTGTATGAATATGTATATACTATTACTATGAATAGAGATACTCAGAGGCTCAGAGAGCTCAAAACTGGTGACCATATCAACATAGAACTTTGACCATTTGATGTGGATTTTTAACCGACTTCGAAAAAGGAGGAGGTTATATGTTCGGGTGTATGTATTTTTTTTTTTTTATGTATGTTAATCGATATCTCCGTCAGTTGTGAACCAATTTTAATGATTCTTTTTTTGTTTGATTCGGCTATACTCCAAGGTGGTCCCATATAAATTTGAATAAAATATTCAACCCCTAAGAGGGTTAAATATCGTTTATTTGATTTTCACCCAGTTCGTGTCTACGTATTTTCGTGTACTTGAACCCGATTTCAACAATTTTATTTGAAATTTGATAACTGGGAATGGTGTTCTTGAAATTTAAAAAAAATCCAACCATAAGGGTTGAAAATAAAGGGATGAATAAAGCTCATATGAATAAATGAACTTCCCCATAAGCTAATTTTAATGAAAACTTGGAATAACCTGTTGTAATGATAAGAATATCATTTAATCAATCCTGAGTTGATCATGAAAATGAAGAATGGAACTCCTCAACGGCTTACAGCAGCTATCTTGTGTTTGGGTACATAAGACTCGTTTGACGAGGACTTACATGTGGGGTTATGACTGTTGAGGCAATTTCCGTGAAACGGACATTAGGAAAGATGAGGTTCTGGAATTCGTTCACAATCAACCTAATTTGACCAGTTGGATCTAGTACGGTGTAATATCATGTTTGTTTGTCAAGTTATGAACTTATTTTATAATTAATTAGAACCAGATAAATATATTTATATACACTAAAAATGGAAAAA
>JACEII010000014.1:5136181-5253755 GCA_014332785.1 Antheraea mylitta
TTGATATCGAAGTCGGTTCAATTTTTTTTTGTAAAAATTTTTATTTTGTAGATGGTTCTAGGCTACTTCTTTTTTATTGAACTGACCTTTTGCCATTTTTATTACTGCCCAACAAAGCAGGTAGAAATCAGCTAGTTTTTTTATAAATTGTCTTGGTCATTAAATTAAAAAAAACTTTCATTATTAAATATAAAAAATTGCAAGTTTAAAAAATTGTCCAAGCACAATTGGGCTGCAAAAGTGTATTTTCTTTGTACATATTATTACGGTGTATTTATTGGTAAACAAAATGGATAAATAATCTTACAATAACTTGCTTTAATCATATTTCAGTAGTTTAGAAGAAGGACAGTGGTCCAGGAAACAAGCTGAACTATTTACAGCACAGCAAGCGAATCTGTTACAAATAAATGAAAAGAAAGCATTACCACCTCGACAGATGCAAAAGACTATTATGCAAATTGTTAATGATATACCAGAATATCCAGATATTGTGAGTAATCACTTATTGCAATACTAGTGGTCCGTCCCGGCTTGAAATGGAGACAGAGTATAAATGTGTCGTCATAAATGTGTAAACAATTTATATTCATATTTTCGCGCTTTGATTTTTCTATTATATAATAGGATGCAAAAGAACAGACAGGTCACCAGGCGCACTTGCAACAGCGTTACCAACCTGTGTTTGGGAGAAAGGGAGGAGAGGTAGAGGAGAGGAGAGGGTTAGGGAAGTGGGCCTCCAGCGTTCTCACTTACCGAACGAAACGCAACAATGTAAGCACTGTTACTTCACGTCGGTTTTTTGTGAGATGGTGGTACTACCTCTGGCGAGCCGACTCGTTCATGCTTAAACCAGTAATAGTTTCAGCGTGTCTCTAGCACTTACCTATATCTACTACCTATACTTGATATCTACAGTTCATGAAATTCAGAAGGTTCTTTAATCTTATTTTTTATTTTTGGCAATCAATCTTCCAGATTATTACTGCCTTTGTCACGTAGTCAATAATATTACAAACGTCGTACAATCTTTTCAATATTAAGCATTGTGTGAATCAATATTCTAATAAGATGGTGGATCCCTTGTTAGAATCTTCCAGGAAGTTTTTGTGTCATCTCTGAATTTCATGCTCCGTGATATTAGTTTCCATTCACTTCACTTATGCACAATAAACTAACTATATTACGTAAAACACCACTAAATTAAAAAAATATAGAGTCAAATAACAAGATTATGAATAAAATATAAAATCTACATCACAATCTAAAATCGCGCCAAAAACTCAGGTTTTTTAATTTGTGGCGCTGTGTGTAAATAATACACAATTCCGCTAATGTCCTTTAGATACACAGTGTGCGTTGTCTGTGGCAGATAGTGAAGGAGATCGATTATAAAATATTAGCTCGAAAAAGAGCATAATTAATTTATGTTCAAACCGAGTTATTGTTTGTTTTATGAAAGTATATATACAACAAAAATTAGGTACATATAAATAAAGACAAAACAAACAAACAGAAATAAACAAACTTTGATTTTAATTAAGATTCATCACATTTTTGTTGTTGCAAGTAATTTAAATTAAATGCAAGTAATATAAAGTCCTTATTAATTTACGTTTCAGCATTTCCTTAGTTTTCTCAATTGCATTCGAATGAAGGAATTTTGCGGTGCCCAAGACTCTTTGTATAACTGCTTCGATCGTACGGTGTTCAGTGTATCCGGAGCGATGACCAATAATGACAGAAATAAAAATTTCCGTTATGCAGCACTCAACAGAGCAGCGATGCACACACACTTTGGTCACAAGTAAGTTATGAAGCAAAATTAATCAATGATACATACACAAAAATTACAAGAAAAATTAATTTTTAGTAAAGCCCACAAAAATTATAAGAAAAATTAATTTTTAGTAAAGCCAGTTGTAAAGTATCTGGTGTTCTTGTTGTGACTTGAATATATAAAGGAAACAGAACTGAGATCAAATCTGTTATAAAATGAGAATATCTATTTATGAAGGCGTGTTACTTTTCACTTTACAAAAAAGGAAGCAATAAGATTTTATAAGATCATTGTTTTTAATGATATTATATTAAAATGTACAAAAATAATCCATAATTTTCTACATTGATTTTCTTTTTGGGAAGAAAAATTATCTTAATTTTTGTAATATGACATGAAAGTTTACGTTATCTGTCTGATGTTTAGAAAATTGTTTTATTCTTGTTTATAAGTTGAAATAATATTGTCAACTGCCAAGACGCACGGTACAGTAAAAGAGGTTAAAGTTAATTATTGGGAAGTGCTGCCAAAATTAAAAGAAAGGTTTTATAATAATTGGAAAGAATATTTTGATGAGAGAAGTAAGGAAAAAGGTATCTGGTACAAAACAATACAGTGTCAGCCTCTTCATATACCGTGGTTTAATGAATGTAACCTAAACCGACAATATGTTAAGGTAGCTTTAAGACTCCGTTCGGGGCATTATCCATCAAGAAGTTTTGCATACCTAATGAGGAAAGCTGAATCTCCCAACTGCAATGTATGCAGAAAAATTGAGGATGTGCATCATTTGATGATGGTGTGTACTAAGAACCGTATCGAAAGAGAGTCGTTGATGAGTAGTATAAAAAGTAGTTGCCAGAACATAGGTATTTGTCAAAGCATCTTGGTTGAACCCTGTTCGGGTGACGCTAGGAAGCTGTATGATCTGGTAATGGTATCTCATCAGCGACTCTCATGATAGAGCTAGTAAGATTGGGGAACAATGGGGCTGGTATGTTCGGTGGAATAACAGCCCCTTTAAACTAAGTAAAATTAAAAAAAAAAAAGTTTTATTTTAAAAACATGGATCACATAGTATGAGTAAGTAGTTCTTATATCTATACTAATATTATAAAGCTGGAGGGTTTATTTGGTTGTACGCGCTAATCAAAGGAACCAGTAGGGTTTGATTTCAATAATGTTTTGTGTTAGATAGCTCATTTATCTAGGAAGGCTATTATACATCATCACGCTAAGATCAATAGGAGCACCAGAATATTTCAAAATCTTTTCTTTTTCCTTTTGAGAGCTTTCGCTACGTGTTTGCGTTAGCCCACAGTAATTATTCCACGCGGAGTTTTTTGCGGGATTTTAGCCTGTCATGTTGTGGATTTTATATTTTATTCATAATCTTGTGTTATTTGACTCTATATTTTGTAAATTTGGTAGTATTTTCCGTAATATAGTTAGTTTATTGTGTATAAGTAAAGTAAATGGAAAATAATACCACGGAGCATGAAATTCTGAGATGCCACAAAAACTCCCTGGAAGGTTCTAACAAGGGATCCACCATCTTGTTAGAATATTGATTCACACGACGTTTAATATTGAAATGATCGTACGACGTTTGTGATATTATTGACTACGCGACAATGGCAGTAATAATCTGAAAGATTGATTGCCAAAAATAAAGTAAAAAAAAAATATTCGACGCGGGAACAGGTAGTAGTGAATAAAAGAGGTTCGTTGCAGGGTTCTAGCAGAGGAAGCGGCTCGGGAGGCGGTGGGTCGCGCGCACGAAGCGGCGGACAGCGCGTGCGTGGCGGCCGCGTCCGCGTGGGGCGCGCTGGCGGGGGGGAGGGCGCGGCGCGCGGCGCTGCTGGCTCGTGCTCCCCGCCCGTCCCGCGCCGCGAACCCTCCGCACCACCCGCACCACACGCAGCCGGGGCAAGGCCCGCAGTCGCCGCAAGCGCCCCGACACGCGGCCGCCGCGGCACAACTCACAGCCCAACATGCCGCTGTCAACGCGGCTCCCCCTGCACACGTGTTTCAGGTATTTGCGCTTAATGTACCTAATAATCGATACATTTTTTTTTGGGTTAAAAGGCAAACGAACAGACGCGTCACTTGATGTTAAGTACACATTTCCAACACTAGGGGAGTCGCAAATGCGTTGCCAGCCTGTGTGAGGGGAGGCGTGTATCCACCGTTTTCACTGACCGAACGAAACACAAGAATACAAGCACTGTTACTTCTCGTCGGTATTCTGTGGATCGGGTGGTAGTACCTCGGCTCCTGATGAAAAAAATTAAACAATGCTTTTACCTACCTCCTGTGAATACGTATTATTAATCTGTTCTGCTCTCTTTATTGATTCATGGACCACAGTTAACGATTCTAGGTAGAATGAATTTATAGTCTAGTAGCAAACCTTGATAATAAAAAAAATATATCCTAGAATAAGATCGCAGTGCCACCTACTGGATCCAGTTGTCTAAATTTAAATCACTTTCGAATCCACACGAAACATTTCATCAAAATCGGTCCAGCTGTTTTAGGAGGAGTTTAGTCACATACACACGGGCAATAAATTATATATATAAAGATAGAGATATTAACTGAAATAGTGGTTCGATCCTAAGACGACGGTAGCCCAGTGAATAAAACTGTGCGCCTCACATATCAGACTTGTACATGCAAATACCCCCGTCTGTTACGTCATCCGTCTGTTACGTCATCAGAAATAAGTAAATCAAAAACCTCTTCCCCCTCTGCATCCTATATACTATCAGAAGCAAGCAAATCTAAGACAAATCCCTTATCCCCATCAGAAGTAAGCAAATTAAAGACAGCCCGCCATCCCTTAGGTCATCAGATATAAGCAAATCAAAGACCCCCCCCCCCGCATCATATACGCCGTCAGAAATAAGCAAGTCCAAGACAAATCCCTTATGTCATCAGAAATAAGCAAGTTCAAGACAAATCCCTTATATCATCAGAAATAAGCAAATCAAAGACACCTTTTCCCTCCCTTCGCATACCATAAGCCAACAGAAACAAGCAAATCCAAGACAAATCCTCATGTCATTAGAAATAAGCAAAGACCCCCGCCCCCCTTTAATGCTTACGTAATATTTGAATGGCACAGAATGAGAGTAAGGATGTCTTTTTACAGATCATTACGAAAGGAGATTCGCTTAATTATCTGCATTCCATGACTGATTTGACAGCGGCGGGTTTGGCGAACACGGCGGCTTTGTGGGCCTTGTACGGTAAAACCGAAATGGCCTCAGTAACATGTCAGTTGTTACTAAATTTAAACATGAGTGAGTTTATTTTGAAATCATTATTTCACAACGTAGAGTGTAGGTGTAAGTTGATTTTGTTAGTACTTGAGACTTTTCTCCGTTGTTTTCATTTGATTCTTATACTTATAGTCTACGTCATTATTTAAGGTCAAGTGTGCTGCATTCTTTCTTATTGTTGTTGTGTCACTATCATTCATCTTTGTACGTTACCAGTACGGGAATGGAAAGATAAGCGACTCACTTCGCTATTTTAGTTGAAGTGTGATAAGTACCGTGAAGTACTGATCTTTAGTGCACTGAAGTGCACTTATGCCATGACATGCACTCTTCGTTATTAGTTATTGAAATATAACGTCGATAATTTATGACATCCTATGCCACAGCACCCGAAACATAATTTGTATCACCATCTAACAATTTCAATAACTCTGTGGTGCCTGCTTTTTTCTTTTTTTTTATATCATAGGAGGCAAACGAACAGATGGGTCATCTGATGTTAAGTGATCACCACCGTCCATAGATAATTGCAACACCAGGGGAGTCGCTAGTGCGTTGCCAACCTGTATTTGGGAGGAGGGTGGGGAGGGGCAGGGAGGGAAGGAGGAAGGGGAAGGGGAGAGTAGCGGGTCTCCGGCTCTCTCACTGATCGAACGAAACGCAACAATGCAAGCACTGTTACTTCACGTCGGTTTTCTGTGAGAGGGTGGTGCTTCCCCGGACGAGCCGACACATTCGTGCTGAAAACAATAATAGCTTCAGCTTGGCTCTACCACTACTAAATCCGGTAATCTACTACTAAATCCGATAATTCCGGATCGTAGAATATTCTGCCACGCCTTCTGCCTCCTACTCGAAGACAGATGATACTGGAGGGTCTTATCGCGCGCATTAATTCATATGTCTGTTACGTACGTTTAATGTTATTCTTTTGTTAATCTAAACATTAAGCTTTACATGTCTTTTCAATTCGCTTCATTTCTTCCTGATCTTTGTCTGTTAAACTATTTGTGCACGTTCTCTTCTTATGTGAGTGTGAGTAGTTACCGCAACCCACAAATGTTTGTTTGACCGTGCAGAATGCAGCGTGGGTAGCGAGAGCGCGTGGCAGTGGTCGGAGGCGAGCTCGACGGCTGCAGCGGGCGCGGCGGGAGTGGCCGCGTGGCGCGCCCTCACTTCAGTGCCGGCCGCCATAGCTGCGCACTTTCCCTCCTCGCACACGAAGGCTATTGCCGACAGGTTCCACGCGGAGCTTGCACTACGAGCCGGTGCGTTAACAGTCTAATCCTAACACTTGTTTTTTTTTATATCATATAGGAGACAAACAAACAGACGGGTCACCTGTTGTTGTTAAGCGATCACCGCCGATCATAGACACTAGCAACCCCAGAGGAGTCGCAACTGCGTTACCAGCCTATGTTTGGGGGAATGAAGAGAAAGGGAGAGGGGAGGGGAAATGGGTCTCCGGTGCTCTCGTTGACCGAACGAAACGCAACGATGCAAGCACAATTACTTCATGTCTGTTTTCTGTGAGAGGGTGGTGCTACCACGGACGAGCCGACCCATTCATGCTGAAACCAATAATAGTTTCAGCGTGGTTCTACCACCTACAAAACGCCTCGTATGAATTGCTATGGCTAGCAGGAAAAACGAATCGTTTTGTGAATATAGGAACTATACCAGATGACTGTTTAAAGTTTAACATCCTTCAATCCTTTGGTAGTTGATGGTCACATTTAACATATAGAATAGTAATATCAAAACAAGTACTAATAAACAACAGAGAGAACCTTAATTAAAGTTTGTTCTAAAACTTTTAAAAGTATGGGAACGTTACTTTTAAACGTAAAAAAATCAAATCTAGGTTTAATTAACAACATTAAAGGGGTGCTTTTCACACGGGCCGGACTGCGCGGCATGCTGTAATTCATTGCATTACTTTTTATTACACCGGTTGGTTTTTGCATAAATCACCTGATGTTGAGTTTATATCACTTTTGTTTTTCTCTATATAATTAGGTGAAATATTAAGCACCAATTTTATTGATTTAGAACGAGAAACAAGTAATGATTATCCTGTAAAAATATTGCTGGCGACTAACCAGTCGCGCTGTATATATAGGAGATGAATGAGACTAACTTAGGAAGTCCCAAGGTCCCGATGGGATCAGGAACGAGGTTCTGAAGCTCCTTTCTGACCGCATCATAGCTCTATTCGTCTGCATCTTCAATGCGGCCATGTCCCAGGATCACTTTCCAGCCGCCTGGAAGAAGGCCGTAGTGATAGGAATTCACTAGCCCGGCAAGAAAGCTACGCTTACCGATAGCTATCGCCCCATTAGTTTGTTAGATACCTTAGGTAAACTTTACGAGCGGCTCCTTCTGAACCGTCTCCAGGTTACGCTCACCGATCGTAATTTAATACCACCTGAACAGTTTGGATTCCGCGCCAAACATTCTTGCACAGACCGAGTACACCGCCTCACGGAGTACATTTTTTCTAATTTTAATGCCGATCCGCATCCGGATCCGGATCCGCCCGTGAAAAACACTAATCCGAAACGTACAATAACAGTCTTTTTCGATGTCGCCAAGGCCTTCGATAAGGTCTGGTACCAAGGGCTCGTATACAAGTTAAGTCTAGCCGGTATACCAGATAGGTTAGTTCACATCATCCGTGATTATCTCTTCGATAGAACCTACCGTTTTAGAGTAGACGGCGAACTGTCATCGCCCCGCCCGATACGCTCAGGTGTGCCACAAGGCTCAATACTCGCGCCCGTCCTCTTAAACCTGTTTATTCATCATCGACCTACCTAAGCTCCCGGGAGTTGAGGTAGGTTGTTATGCTGATGATACAGTTATCTACGCTTCTGGCTGGTGGCCGGATCGCCTCGGGAATCTCATCGAAGAAGTCGTTTTAAAGTAAATTTTGGTTTCTGCTCTCAACAACACCATGACTCTCATGAACAACAATATAAATCCCGGCATGAGCAATCTGTTACAATTAATAACCTCCTCCTTTTTTTGAAGTCGGTTAAAAATACACGACAGTATCATTATTATAAAGCTTTAGATAATACATCACTCGAGTGCAATTTTTTTTCCAAAGACATTAAAATTGATACAAATAGAGTCTTTTATAAAAAAGAACGGAATTCCCAGAGATTTATAATTAAATTAGATTTTTATAATATATTATCTTTATAGCTTTATAATTAAATTATATCTTATTTAATTTCTTTGTTTATTTAATAATAATAAAAAAAAACATTTTATTAATTAATTTTATGTAATGTGTTTTAGGAAAATTATCGTAAATAACATTATTTTTATTTAAAAAAAAAGAATTGCTTGTTACTTATAATTACTGAGTAGAATAAAAGGTAAGTGCATGACGCTCGGCAGCGCGCCGTACCGACAACGCTCACCGCCCGTCATAAATATTTTTTTTTTTTGTTCAATCTAATCGCGAGGAGGCAAATTTTTTTGCGGATTCTATTACTTAAATGATTAATGCATAATATCAAGAAAAAAATATTTCGTTTTTTGAGGGAGAAGTCTTTGAACTTTTCATTTGTTAACTAAAAAGTTAATTAACAATATGAAAAAAAAAAATATTAAACTCTTATATATCTTATCAAAGTACAACTATTAAACTATAAATCCTGAAAGTTTCATTAAAATATCATTAATAGCTTTTTATTTATTGATTTTTTAATTAAAAGTCATAAAAATTTTCATGTTAAAAAAATGTCGTTAAAATAAAAATTTTCAAAAACTGTTCTGGGGATTAATTGTTCATAGTAAATACTTCATGAACAAATATTTATATCTGAATTTAATAATCAAGTGGAAAAGGGGGGGTCCGCTTGACGTGTTTTGAATCAATGCTAATTGCTACACTACATTCCATCAACATATCTATATATTAATACGTGAAGCAAAAAAATTGTACCCCTTTTTAACCTACTTCCCCTAAACGGGTGAACTTGAAATTTGGCATAGTTAAAGTTTATATGGCGGAGAAGTGCAGAAAGTTATTTATTTTATATAAAATACATTAGAAGTACATTAAATTAATTAAAATAAGCATTACTCACACTAATGCTTGAATTTTACACGACATATACGCACATGTAAATAAAACAGACATTTTGATAGCCGTCAAAAATAACGAATTCCAAAAAAGGTTGTGAATTGTGAAGGAGGTTGCTATGCTCGACTGTATGTATTTTTTAACTCTTACGTTCCAATTATAATTTTTCATCCTACATTCAACGATAATATTATAATATATAACTATAATTGTAATGTTTATTATTTTTTATGGTGAACTCACTTCAAATGATGATTTAATAAAACAATGAGTCAAATAATACTTTGTATGATTAAAATAAGAATTTTGTTCATAAAAGTAATCCATTACTTAGACCTCCACGGTTACATTGGTTATATCGTTGCAATTCAACCTCATGTAGCAACAAAAAAGAATTTATTTTCAAAAGCTAATGGTAGTATTAAAAACATCTTTGTCTTGGATTCACCATTTGATTGTATTGTGGATCCATTACTTTTCCAAACGATGACACTGGGCATATCACTATTTCTCATAATGAACAGACTATATTTAATTGAAAAATGTGTCATGGGTTGCGATAAGTTTCTTTATTTTCGTAAAGTTATGTTTGCTTAAAATTTGAGAGCTTTACCACGTGATTTTTGTTTCAAATTTATAATTAATTTCAATTTTCATTTACACAAAGATTTTTTTAAATGTATATGTAATTAAAGATCATGGCAAATAACTGAGTAGCCATGATGAAAACCTTTGATTATAGAAGTATACCCTTTGACAAAAGAACCCTAATAAAGTTCAAATTTAAAAAATCTAAACTATGGTCGAATTTCGACCACTGGGCGCCCACTAGTTATTATAATAATGCTCAGAATATTTCATTCAATTTCTAGTTATATGTCAATGTTAGTTCATTTAATTTATTCATTGTCTTCGCTTCTTTTATATCTGCACTAATTAAGTTAATTTTTACTCTTGATAACTATATCGCTGGTTATTTGGAAGAAAGCGCCTTCTTACATTAACCTCTCCAGTTTACAAAGTAAGAAGTGCAATGAAGAATGAATTCATTGTGGAAATACTCAAAAAATCAAAATCAAAATATCCTTTATTCAATTTAAGCCCTGAGAAGGAGCTTATGAAAGTCAAAGCTACCACAGGTTCTGAAAATAATCCACTCATCGAGAAGAACCGGCAAAAAACTCGATCTGGTTAATCAGTTCACGTTACCTATTTTCACAAAGCATAAATAGTTACAAAGTTTTTAGTGGATGCACAAAGAGGAGCGTCATTTTCAGACATCACAATCGTTCATATACTGGTCCACCCTATAATAGCCTTTAGATATTAAAACCCTCTTGACATGGTTCTTGAACTCACTTTTCGTCAAATCGGTAACCTGTTTTGGGATTTTGTTATAAAACCTAACACTACTACCTAAAAAACTGTTATTGGACTAAGTGAGCCTGAAGCATGGAATTACAAACTGTTATAGGTAAATGGGAAGAAGCAGAACAAAGTGTTCGTCGACTCGCATCATCTGATAGATGGGAAAGTCAACTCCTAAGAGCAGAAATGTATTTCATAAAGGGTGATCCAATGGAGGCGCTTGATTGTCTCAGTGATATCTTAGACTTTTGTAAAACTGAAGACGACAGTCTTCATTACATCTCTCTACGAGTGAAAGCAATGATACTAATGTCACAAGTGCAGCAATCCTTTAGCAGTTTCCAGTCTAGTAATATAATGCTTCTCAATGAGGCTTTGTCGTTGGCCAAGAAGTATCATTTACATTATTTGGCTGTAACAGTAGAAATGCATATAGCTAATGTGCAAATGAATATGGGATGCGCTAAGAATGCACTGATTCTTGTGAGGAAAGTTTTGCCCTTTATTATGGCTCATGGCAGTGCTTATGATCTAGCAAGAGGTAAGTCAAATGTAACGTTAATGTAATTTCTTAGTTTGTGACAGTAACATTATTATTAAATTAAAATGTCGTATTTAAATGAAACAGTTATGGGTGTCCATCCTAAAAATCTAAAGGTTTTTTTTTTATGAATAATGTTTCGAAAGTTTTTTTTTTATTTGGCGCCAGTGGTCCTTATCCATAATTCAGTTAGTGTCATGAAGTGATTGTAGTAATTCAAGCTACTTAGAGCAACTCAAAATTTGTCAAAAAACTCAAAAATCAATGTTGTTGAAAATTGTGTTTAAAGTTTAATCATGTTCACGCACTCGACAGAAATTTATTTTAAAAATAAATGTAAGCGTTAAAACGCCACGTAAAGTCCATTCTAAAAGTAAGGTTAAATAAGTTTTATAAAATAATTTCACAACAGTTGAAGCAACAGCATAATGCACTGTTATAATTAGCATAGAACTTAATTAAGTGGCAAAATTATCGAAAAAACTACTTAAATTAAAAAAAATAAAAAGACATAAAATGAAGTTATTTTTTAAAATAAAGTAATTACTGTAAATAATTACTTTTTTTATTAAAACATCGACTTCTTTTGTTCTGTCAACTATCTTCGGAGAGATTAAATTTCTCACACGTTTAGATCAAAATGGAAACAACAGTCGTCTATTTTCGTAGTTTTGATGGTATTAAAGTGGCTGTTGAATGGCGAATTCTTTTCGCAACGTTAATATACTTTCAGGCGAAAACTCGAAAAATGTAAGTTTTCGGTTATATGTTATTAAAGGAGATATATAGGCTCTATTCTACGATAAGATAAGCTTTATAATGTAATTTTATCCCAATTTCAGCTTTGTTATTGTATACAAAATGCCGCGTTGCTACCGCTCCCACTAACGGTGAGATGCGAGTGCAAGTACTGCAGTCATGTTGCGATGCGCTCGACTCCGTTAAGAATAATTTTTCTAAAGTGGGAGCACACGCTAGGCTCTTACAAACTTGGTATTTACAGGTAGGTATATAATACTATTGTAAAAAAATATGTTCAGGTGTATAACATACTTATCGTGTTAGATTTGCTAATGAAGCGAGGGTAATCATATCAACTAATTTTATTGCATACATTTCCATATAAAAGTGTTTAAAGGACCTTTATTCCATAAAAATATGCTTTCTTTTGAAAAGCAAGTTCATGAAACAATAATTAAATTAAAAATTATTGATATGAAACATCTATAGTATCATCTCAGTATTTAGTTTTTGATTGTGCCATTTTTATTTCTTGTCACTATCCATCCTCTTATGCATATTACCTATACAAAATAATTTCAATGGTTCACATCTGCCACGTGTCTCGCGACTGCTCAGTATTTTTTTATGTTAAAGGAGGCAAACGAACAGGCGGGTCAACTGATGTTAAGTGATCACCGCCGTCCATCGACACTTGCCACACCAGGGGAGTCGCAAGTGCGTTGCCAGCCTGTGTTTGGGGGGAATGTGGAAAGGGGGAGGGGAAGTGGGTCTCCGGCGCTCTCACTGACCGAACGAAAAGCAATAATGCAAGGACTGTTACTCCACGCCGGTTTTGTGAGAGGGTAGTACTACCCCGGGTGAGCCGACCCATTCATGCTGAAGCCAGTTATAACTTCAGCTTGGCTCTACCACCTAAACAATTTTTTGGCCAATTTATTACATCTGAAAAATATGAGATAAAATAAAGCGTATTAAGACTTGAAAATGATATCAATTCTAAGTTCGGTCGACCCCGACACAAGTGGAAGATTCGCGCCTATAATGTAAATCGAAACAAAGAATTTTCTAGAATCGTATGAAAATGTGCTCCGACGTAATGTTTGGTCCGCCTTTATAATACAATTAAAGTCCTAATGACTTATTTCAGGCACAATTGTACAACGACATCGGTAATCATGTAGCAAGGAATCAGTGTGCCTGGATGTATAGACAACTGGAACAGCAAAATCCAATTGAACCATCTAATATGCTTCTCGTAATGTATTAATTTATAAATCTATTTCATAAAAATATCATATAATTGAAAGCAACAAAGGCATGCCAATTGAAATAAAATAATATCTCTAAAGTATACTGTTTATTTTTTCTTATTTAACGGTAATAAGTCTGAAAGTGTTGTATTGTATACTTAACAATTCCATATTATCATTTTTATAAATACAAAAATTATTTTGTAATGCTATCCAAACTAAAATTAGGTAAGTATCATAAACTCAATTGACTTCACTTATATATAATTTTATTAACTTACAAGACCAACTTGTCGTCAAAATGTTTTCTCTCAGAATGATATCAACCAAGAGTTGAACGGTTTCTTGTTTGTGAAAAACAAAGTATTATTTTGTTTTGTTCAAAAATTTACCTTCCTTCAGTTTTTAAATTATTCTGTCAATTTTATTTGAACATACAAGTGATGAATACTGGTAAAAATGTGAATTTGTGAAAGTAAAAACTAAGGTGAAAAAAAAGCAGATTATTCAAAATGGTACTTTTTTGGTCCATGCTTTCTACCTACTCTAGTAGAAACAGTAGATAAATTTATTGTAATGGTGTTTCTGTAATGTGTTGTTTGTGTTGATTATCTCTGTACATATTAAAATTCAACTCTCTTTTGTGTAAGTGAAGTTCCTTATTAATACAATTTGTCATTCAGTAGAGCCTTTTGTACTATTTCGGACATTGTGGCTTTAATATCTTTGCAAAGAACTTCAGCTACCAACACTTTGGTATCCGGTTGTGCTTCAGATTGTACATAGGCGCCTTCACCTAATATCTGAGTATCATTCCAACAATGACCCAGAGAAGCCTGTGACTCACATATTCTACCAAGTTGTAAAAGTAATGATGTGATATCTTCGAGTAGTGAAGGAAACGCTGTACAAATGCGTACCATTGACTTTAAAACTGGATGAAAAAGTTCTAAACGTAGATCACTTGGCAGAACGGACAGCAAAGTCGAAAGAGTGTTAACACATAATCGTGCTATAGACATAGCTTTTGGTAGAGCATACTGAATTGATAAATGTGAGACGAGATCGACAGCAAAAATTTGTTTCTCCAAAGACGCTTGACTCAGCAGTTCTGGTATAAAATCTAAACAAATATGCATTGACGGGATACCCTGCACTGTAACTGGCAACAATTCGCGGGGATATCCTTGAAAATGGACGAGTTTAGCTAATGACGGCTCTGATATGAATATCTGATGAAGGAATGAACAAATTATACTTCGGACTTCTCGTAATGACCACATCAGTTCTGGTTTAGCTTGGTCTTCTGGTGTCTCTAAACAGGCTTCAAGTAAAATTTGTAAAGCGGCACTCTCTTGAGCGGCCACCAATGCATTTTTCAACTCTTCCCTCTCAGCATCAGATGTTAATTGACCACTTTTTTCTAACAAAGGTTTATCCAAGAGATGTCGACTTAACTGACTTCTTGATGCAGCTAAACTTGCTTCAAGAATTCTTAGAATAATCTTTAATATTGGTCCACACCTAAATACTCTCATGTCACAACGCAACACTTGTAGGGGATCTACTAATACATTTTCCTGTGTGATTGTTACACTTTTAGTACTTCCATTGATGTCTAATAAGGCATTTATAGTCATAATCCATAAGCAACGTGGTAATACCGTATTCAGTCGCAACCATACCTCACGATATAGTTCTTGTATATGTCTTGGTACTTGGTCACCAAGAACACTTTTAATATACTTGACAAATATTTCTGCAAATGGCCATATATCAGTTGGATTCCTGTTGAGCATAGCTTTTAGGATTTTACCGGTCTTATACGGATTCTCTTCAATACTTTGGAAAGCTTCGTTGATTGAGGATTCTGAAAGGCTAATGTCGGTATGATAACGTGATATATTACCAAATATTTGATCATCCATCCAGTCATCGACAAGAGACAACTGGGGAAAGTGCGTGGCTAATAATTTTAAGAGAGGACTAAATAACCCACCATAACTCATTTGATCCTTTTGTGCCTGATGCAATAGATACTTAATTGGAAGTTCAGACAGAAATGCCGTAGAATAGCTTTTCACTTTTCGACCATTTGCTAACAATGTTGCTGTATTTGATAGTCTTATATCTTCATATAACAAAAGGTAGTAAATTAGTAGTAATTGCGATGCTAGAGTGGGTTTTTCTAATTGAAATTCTACTAATTCGCTATTATCAATTTCCATAAGCGGAAATGGTTTATTCTGCACATCAAAGTTTGCACCGAAAATAGAATTTCTAAAGACTCGTCTAATTTCTTCTTCCATGATTGGTTTATTAACATATTCATTTGCACCTTTACTGTTAATAACAAGTATAGAGTTTACGTAGACTTCGACCAAGGCTGGCATTACGGGATGTAACGGAGCTGTACAGTTGCAGATTTGTCGATATATCCAGTTTTTTATTGGAACTTTGTGTTTGGAAAAAGCTCTGGATTTAAGAAGTTGATGAATGCAATGCACTGGTAGATATCCAGGGATATTGCTATTAAGATTAGCCGTAACTGGGACTTTTACAGCATGTGCAGTTACTACCTGAAATACAATATTTGTTATTAAAATACTTTCATAATTTGGACATGATACAATTTATTTTGAAGTGAAAACTTCTTTAGCTCTTTCAATTTAAAACTCGATGAAACACACGTCATTTAAAATCAGCTCAGATTGTGGTCAAACGTAGGCTAGCTACGCACTTGCGATTCCTCTGGTGTTACTGGTATCTACGGACGGTGATGATCACTTAACATCAGGTGACCCACCTGTTCGTTTACCTCCTGACATAAAAAAATACGAACAGGTGGGTCACCTAATAAGTGATAGTTCATAGAGATCTAATGTATAGTAATCTATGAACTAACTGATCACCATGGTCCATACACACCAGTAACACCAGAGGAATAGCAAGTGCGTTGCCAGCCTGTGTGAGTGGGGAAGGTGGAAGAGAGGGAAGGGAGAAGGAAAGAGGTGGGCCTCCTGCATTCTCACTGAACGAACGAAACGTAACAATGTAAGCACTGTTACTTCACATCGGTTTTCTGTGAGAGGGTGGTACTACCCCAGACGAGCCGACACATGCATGTTGAAATCAGTAATAGCTCCAGCGTGGCTCTATCACCTACAGAAATAATACCTATTTAAAAGAAACTATTGTACCCCAATCGGTGACCAGGTAAAATTAACACCGAAAATGTGTTACTATGACGGATATCGTAACGAATAATTTAAAAAAGGTCAAAAAGGAAAATATTAAAGTGGAAGCCTTTATCAGAAACATTTTCATTTTAGTGCTCCATAAAAGCAATAATAAGCAGTGAACTTGATGAGATTGTCCTATAAAAATGTAAAACAGAATAACAAATAGTGAAGACTGTCTGCTTTGTAATATTTTAAATAGCTACATTTAATATAGGAAGTTATAGTAATTGTCTTTTTCAATTTTTAGATAATACTGACCATCAGAATTAGCAACCTATTAATGACTGACTTCCATAAAATTTCCATATTCATTGCATTTTTATTGAAATTATTACTATGCAAATATAGTTTCACGCACCAAAATACAATGAAAACTCAATTTAATTTTTACAAAACTTTGTGTATGCTAATTACTTAAAACACCTATGAATTACCAGACCAAAGAAAAGAACCAGAGTGGAGTTTATAAAAAGAATTACTCAGGCAAGTTCATGAAGCATTCATCAAATGAATGGTTTGGATTTATTGACTTCCTATTCTTAATAAATGATCAAATTACAAAGGAGACATATCAAAATTTGACAAACTTAATATTCTTCTGTGTACATATAAAAGTTGTTTGATTATTGCATAATTACCTGTTCTGTGAATATTTCTTGAGTAAATGCTAATTTGATACGAGCTAAGCCATTAGGTCTAACGGGTACGCGCATACCGAGTGTTGCGCACACCAGTTCACCAACAGCCACTAACTGACCAGAGTGAAAATGGATTGCGATCAACAATAACATTTCGCCGAATGATGCTGTTACACCAGAATTACTAAAATAGGTAACAATATATTAATTATTCATATATGACATTTCAACATAGATTAACCCCACGCCAATATAATTTAGGGATACTGCGATATATTTTAATTCAAAATGCATCCGCATCCGGAGTTTTACATCATAATGCTTTTATTTCATAGTACAGGTTTATATATGGATTGAAGTTGCTTCTATTAACAAGATTAAAAGACAAGAAAACGAATAAAAACTTTTTAACAAAAAAGTTAAACCGCCGAAAAAACTGAAAAGCAAAAAATAATAAACCTTTCACTTTATTCATCTTAATAACTAAGTTCTTAAACTAATGTAAGTATACCTAAGTAATTTTAAGTCGGCTGTAGGTGGTAGAGCCCCGGTGAAGCTATTTTTGGTTTCAGCATGAATGGGTCGGCTCCTCCGGGGTAGTACCACCCCTCTCACAGATAACCGACGTGAAATAACAGTGCTTGCATTGTTGTGTTTCGTTCGGTCAGTGAGAGAGCCGGAGGCCCACGTCCCATCCTCTTTTCTTCTTTCCCTTTCCTTCCCTTCCCCCTTCTCCCATATACAGGCTGGCAACGCACTTGCGACGTCCCTGATGTCGTTAGTGTCTATGGACGGTGGTGATCACTTAACATCACGTGACCCACCAGTTCGTTTGCCTCCTTTGATATAAAAAAAAAGCAAATTAATTAATTACGTAAAGCGTGATGCGCGGCGGCGGCGCAGCGTGACAAACCCCTTGCATGCCGAGCGCTTACGAAGCAACCCGAACGGGCACACACGTTACCGCTGGAGATTTCACATTGCATTCTTAATTTGATTTGGTTATTTGTGTGAATTTAAGTACTCTAGTAATCTTTGTTCATGGACTGTTTGGCGCCGACTCAAAATTTCTTAGGTATACTTACATTAGTTTAAGAACTTAGTTATTAAGTTGAATAAAGTGAAAGGTTTATTATTTTTTGCTTTTCCGTTATTTCGGCGGTTTAATTTTTTGTTAAAAAGTTTTTATTTTATAATTTTTTGTGGCTATGATCTTACTAATTACTACATGCTTCATTTATTTGTAATACACAACTCAGAAGCTGAATTATAAATCATGCCCTGTTTTCCTACCCTTGGGGTTGGTTTTTTTCATGTTTACATGTATATGGGACCACCTTCTGGGTATACATACTCTTTCAAATCAAAGTATATAAATTTAATTCGGACTATTCTGTCTAAAGATATGGGCGGTCATAGATATAATTAGTGCGTGAATAATCAATTAATCAATTATTTTCATACCCTTAGGGTTGATTTTTTTCCCAAAGGGCATAGCCGGTTAAATATGGGAAATCTGCCCCCATGGCTTTTTTGACCCACACTTAGGGGATCGATTTGGCATCAAATAAAAATAATTCACACCAATTTTTAGCCCTTTAACTCAAACGACGTTCGAGATTTTCAAAAAAACCTGTTTTTTTTTTATTTTAATTTTATTTTTATACTGAAATTCGGAGTTAATCGATGGTGATTTTTTTTCTTATTCTTAGGATCCTTAAACATAAAAATATCGTATGATCATCGTTTTTCAACGAAAAGTCGATTTTTAATGAAGAAAAGAAAATTCAAATTTTTTTTTTTAGGTTTTTGAAATATGTCAATCACCAAAATTTGTCAGAACATGTATTTTACACCCCTCGACACTCGGGAATTTTTTCAGATTTTTTGAAGTGGTGGAACAATGTCAAAAAAATTAAAAAGTCTAGCCGGTCTAGCCGTTTCGGAGATTACCCGGAACAAATAAAAAAAACACAACAGACATATCGATAGAATTAAAAAAAATGTTGATATTTGTAGCATCTCATATATTTCTAATATAAAATACACTCACTTTACTTTTATTACACGTAATATATCACAAATCAAGAATTGGGAACAAAACTAAAGTAGAAATAAATTTTCTGAGGAGTTTTTGGCGGAATTTTAGTCTGTCATCTAGTGGATTTATATTCCATTAATAATCTTGTGTGATTTGTCTCTATATTGTGTTAAATTTGTGACGTTTTATGTGATATGGTTCGTTTATTTTGCACAAGTGAAATGAAAGAAAAATAATACCACGAAGCATGAACTCTGTGTCTTGAAAATTAAGAAGATAAAAATTTACGAAATATTATACAGAGTATTTGGCTCTTATACCTTTATATTAGAAGAAAACAACCTATGTTGACAACTTCAGAATCGGCAGTATGAATTAATTTCTTCGACTATCTTATTGGACGAATATTATTACTACTAAACATTTTGAATAGCAACACAAAATAAACTTTAGAAATGTTTCCGATATAAACGTACCACGTATAATTAAAAATTGGAAACAAAAGTAACGTAGAATAAACCTTTTGAATAGGAACACAAAATAAACCATGAAAATATTTTCGATAGAATGTTATCGCGTTACCATGGCAACGCATATAATACTGACATTAACACGTAGCGGAAGCTTCCAAAGTAGCCCGATTTTGAGACATTCTTCATTAGTGCTCAGCTCCTTTTGGTTTTAACGTGATGATATGTAGCCTATAGCCATCCTCGATAAATGAGCTATCTAACACTAAAAGAAACTTTTAAATCGGATCTGTAGTTCTTGAGATCATAGCGTTCAACCAAACAAACAAACAAACACACTCTTCAGCTTTATATATTAGTATAGATATGTAAAATCATCTTGTATGTAAAATGAAACTCAAATATTTATCTACCCCTCAATTTTTTTCTTTTCAATACATATGTTACTTGGATTACTACACTCACCACAGGACACTGGTTAAATTGTGGATAGAGACCGCAGATGCCAAATTAAAATAAAAAAGCAATGGGTATACTGAATATTAACACTAATTATTTGAGTGTACTCATTTTCCCTTTTATAAATTTCAATGACGAAATCGGTGGGTAGATTAACAAACATACAATCAAACTTGATCATACCTTTCAAAATATGCCTCTTCTTTAACCAACCATTGAACCCATTCTATTGCTTTCTTTTCATGATCTGGAGCAGCTACAATGTAGAATAGAATAATATAGTGCTGGTTTATTCTTGGGTTAACTACATTAAATGATAAAGAACAGAGTGCAGATCATTAGTCTTGGTAGGATATATAAAAATTACTGAGAATTTATAATTTTTGATAATTCCCAAGAAAGCTTAATTTTTTACTACATCATTCCTACAAAACTGGCTTCAATTATATTTAGTTATAAGAAGTTTTATATAATTTAAGTATGACTGCATTCAGAAAAAATGAAGATGATCTGATGGCGAAAAATTTATGAGCACAGTTGACACGGCTAAATTAATCACTTATTTTGCCATGTATGAGTTAAAGTTCATATCATAACCATGATTCCCCTGTGCATTTTGGGTCCATTTAGTCTGGGGAAGTGTTAAGACGTTGCTAGCACAATAGCGTAGTCAGATCGAGAAAAAAAATGCGCACACCGTTCCGAAAAACCGACACCCTGAAGTTAACTATGTTCAACATTTTATTTTTTTGTATTTTGTTGTTTGTATTTCTTTGTATTAAAACTTTCAATGTACTAAATATTTTTTTCTATTGTTGGTGTCGTTTTTTTCTTCAGGATGTCGGTTTTTCTTGACAGTGTGCACGCGCATCGTAAAATTTACCCTCATTATTTTTCCTTAACGCGGCAAAAGAAGTATAACTTAAAAAAAAAGTCAGGTCCATAGTTATTGTAGGGCGAGGAACACGAGATTTTTCATAGGCTCTTCTTTTTTTAATAAGGAGCTTATGGTTGCTTCTGTGTGACTAAGACATGTTAGTGGTTTTTGTAGAGTTTTTGCCATTGTACCTTTCAATTCAATTGCAATGACATATAATCTGATCACATACCCATTTTTAGTTGTAATCTTGTGATATTTATTATTACTATGAGGCAAAGACGTTAGATATCCATGGTACAATGAGCTTTACCAGATATGTATGTTTGAGTTCTCTTGAGAATAAAAGTATGTTTGATGTAGATATTGAAACATCAACCAATGGGACTTTGTAGTGTAAGAACACTTCTCCGAGTGTCCATATACAATTCCTTGAATTATTAAAAAAAAGTCCTATATATTGAAAATCTTATGAATATATTAATTTGTTATTAAATATATACTCCTATGTTTCTGAAATGAATATATTTAAAAAGAAAGCGATAAATGAATACTTACACATTAAAGAAGGGCATGCTAGGATCATACAAAGGCTTAAAGAAACAAATCTAACTCCAGCTGGTGTAGGGGGTGGTTTCTGTGTTACCAATCGTAAAAGACCTGCAACTTCATCATCCTGAAATTTTATACCAGCTATTCCTCTTAGAGCACAGTAAAGCCTTAACAGAGCTGATGCATTTACACCGGCAGTGGCCTCTCTTAGTCTATTTAATAATTCTTGGCGCAGTTTTGTTAACGCAGAATGACCATCTCCTTTTCCCCTTTTATGTGAGTTACGTAAGAAAGTAGCGAACCATCCCCTGGTTGTTTGATCAGACCCAAGTAATAGTCCTGACATAAATGAAACCTTAAACAAATTACACTCTAATTAATAACGCACAGATCTCAAATTTTGGTATACTCGTTAATTCTATCACAAATTAAACACATACAAATTTTGTCACTTAATATTGATTTTAAAGTCAGTTTGTGAACAAGTAATCTCACTCTATAAATTATAATTACTAAATGGGCTAAGTGCCTTCAGCACTCACCTCAATAGTTCGATGAAACTGTAAAGACCTTTCCAGGTCAACAGCATTTTCAAATCGAAAAATATATATATATATAATTGGTCTCAGATCATAATATTTAGCAACAGTTGAATTAATGGATTGAATAAAAGTAGTGTAATAAAGTCTTATATGTACGACAAGCTTAGTAAGATTCACATTGTGAACTCCAAGTAATAACCCAAATCAAGGTTCGGACACTTTGGCATTCATGAGGTTACTGCCATGTGGCTGAGCGTAATTAGTCCAGTGAAGCTGTGACAGCCAACAGCATTAATTAGTTTGAAAAAAATATATGTGATGAGTTTCTTAATGTTTGTTTACCTTGCAACAATGAATTGTACGTACCCGATTAGGCCTACCACGGCAGCGGCTCAAGCCTAGGTTCGATCCCTCGGTAGGGAGCCCTTGAGTGCGTTGCTTGCGCGATACGGTGACACACCCATACATCACTGCTACAACACTACACGATCACCTCCACACACGTGCACGCTTACACGCTACACATCTTGGTGGAAGGGTTATTTTTGTTAAATTTTTTCCCTTATCGAACTGAAAAACTCTCCAAATTTTCGACAAAAATATGTGGAAGAGTTGTTGAGGCGGATATGCTTGGAACACATATACGTTTCAACAACTCAAACATATATGAATAGTTAGCTAGGTTAGCTAAGTTAGGTCGCGATTTTTGCATGCAACGGGCAACAGCCAAGCCGAGGCGTGCCGTGCACCCTTGAGCTGGTTGCCAATATAAAATCGGCTGAGTGCCTTAAACGCTCGCCTTAATAGTCTGGTGAAGCTGTTAAGACCTTGCTAGGTCAATAGCGTAGTCAGTTCGAGAAAAAAAAGAATGAATTGTATAAGTGAAAAATAAAAAGGCATAATAAATTTTTGTCAGCATACATAAGTACTAAATACACTTTCATCTTTCACAAATTCTACTTACTAGATCATCTTGGTGATGTGTCAAAGTGAGATTAATAACTAATGATGGCAATCTTGATGCTGATGCAGCTTTTGCTCTTATAGATGCTGCTATATGAGGGCAGGCAGCACAGAGAGTGGTGAGAGTTTTTGCTCTAATGCCTCCTTCATCGCTTCTCTCGGCATTTAGCACAAGTGATTCTACCACTGATTGACAAAAAAAACATTTTCACATAGATTATATCAAAGGAATTGGGAGATAATAACCCAAAATTAAAGTGAGTTGAAGACCCAAATGCTCAAAAACAAATCTGATTATGTCAATAAAAAAAAAAATATTATTAGGTATATATTATGAAGGATCATAAACCCAGTATTTAGTCCCGCGAAGCTGTTAAGACCTTGCTAGATCAATAGTGTGTGGTCAGTTATAAAAATAAAAAAAAATTAAAACCCAAGTTAAAAAAAAACATAAACCCATTTTTTTTATATCATAGGAGGCAAACGAACAGGTGGGTCACCTGATGTTAAGTGATTACCACCATCCATAGACACTTGAAACACCAGGGGAGTCGCCAGCCTGTGTTAGGGTTGGGGGAGGGAGGGAAGGGAAGAGGAGAGGTGGGCTCTCTGGCGTTCTCTGACCGAACGAAACGCAACAATGCAAGCACTGTTACTTCACATCGGTGTTTCTGTGAGAGGATGATACTACCGCGGGTGAGCCGACCCATTCGTAGTGAAGCCAATTATAGCTGCAGAGTGGCTCTACCACTTCTAAATTTTTTTAGTCCCCGTTGATACATTACATATCACTGGGCTGATGAAAAATACTTTTCCGGTAAAGGAAAACTCGGTGTTTGGAAAATACTAAAACTATTATAAAATCTTAGCAGATTTATAGAAATACAAATGTTCATTACCTTCCTGTAAAGTATCAGGCATATTTGCGACAACCCATGATATTATAATAGGTCCTTTATTGACATAAAGCAATACATCTATTATTTCACAAATATTCAATAAATTAGGTAGTTCTGCAAGACTGATGCAGATAACATCAGTTATCTCTTCTAAGTATACATCATTATCAAATAGTTCTGATGGTTTTATTGTGTATTCTACACTGGAATTCTTATTCTGATGATATTCAACTATTTGGGCTTGCATTTGTAATAGCTCTGATAATACAAGACGGACTCTGCGAGCTGAATCTGACTGTTCAAAGTCATTAGCAAGACCATTGACAACACTCGGAATAAGGATAGATTCTGTACATTGTGAACCATTTTTTTGTCTGAAAAATATAAAATTAAATATATTAAGCTTCTGTTACTTACTAGAGATGAAAAATATTTGAAAAATTTTATTTGTAGTAATTTTTTAACATACATTTTTAGTGGAAGTTCTTATAGAATATTATTTACTAAGTCTAAATATAATATAAATCCTTGACTGTAACAAAAACATTGAATGATAATAACATTATGAATTAAAACAATATATAACAATATTTTGTTTGATTCCTTTCAAAGAGGTTAAGCTTTAATATTAATGAGTTGTAATATCACAGCATTTGCTGTTTCTGAGTAGAGGTCTCCTTCAATAGAAGCATATTTAATCACAGGTTGATATTTGGATATATTACCAATTTCAAATGCAGATTCATACTACTACATGGTGCTGCCATAAGAACATTTCTCAAGCAAACTTAGATATTTTTCCTTTGCAATTAACATCACAACAGCAGCAACATTACTAAGGGAGCAAAATATCTTGATTTAACTACCAGAACACTACAATAGTAGGTTATAAAACTTTAAAAGATGTTTCATTTGTACTATCGGTCTCCTTTATATTTTTGAATGAGTCATTGTAATAAACATAGTATACACATAAATGTTTACTAACATAGGCCAACTTAGTGCTATTGGTTTCATCCTTAGCGGCTGGCCCCAGTTTGTTCTCCTTTATTTTCAGTCCATAGTTATAAGTACTAGTCTACAATGTCACTAAATTAGAATGTGTCTACAATGTCACTAAATTAGAATGTTAAGGATCGCTTCAAGTACATTATTACCTACCTCATTTGTTGTTCCTTCTTTAAATCTACTTCTAATGCATGAAATTCAATAGATAGTAAGGACACAATAAAGTTTACCAAGTCTATGCCCGAAAGTAAAGTTAGTATTTCTTTTTTAGCTTCAGCACAGTAGTTAGTAATATCCAATGGTGATATCAATGCCATACGAACTAGGCAAGGTATTATGGGTCTTATTTCATCAGGAGAACATTTAGTAAGAACTTCTATGTCAACATCTTTTATAGCTTTGAAAACGTGAGGAGCCACAGGTTTCATAAATTGTGTATCCATCTTTATTACATAACTACAATGCTAAAACTGGTGCTATTCTTCTCTTTATGAAATAGATTGTATTTGATAATTTATGACAAAACTCTGAAATAGTTCCAAATAATGAACGACAACATAATAATTTACATAATGTGACAGGGTTACCAGTACAAATAATTAAATTTATACAAATCTGTGTTTATAATCATACGAAATGCATATTAGGTATAGTTCTTCTCAATCTTATAGCTTGCTCCGTATATAGCCGTAAGTTCAAGCTTACATAACGTGCTCAAATTGTTACAAACGATTATGAAAGGTACATAGGTACAATTTAATTTATAATAACATTAGCAGTAGTGGTAATATAATGCAATATACAACTGATGTTTTGTTTTTCGTAAAAATTACATTTAAATTCTTATACATACTTGTGCGAAAGTATAAAAGGCTATCTACTAGATAAGGCTCAAGATTTTTTATAAATTTCGCATTCCGTATGGTCTGGCAGCATTGCTCCTATTTATAATAATAATATGTTGGGTTATCAGACGAAAATAGAAATATATAGAAAAATATATATAATTAGTATAATAAAAAAACATCCTTTACTATTCTTTCTGCAGATTAATCGCTAGATGCAACATTATTACAGTTATTGAGATCACGGATTGGGACATACGAAAATATGCACATTGTACTTTTTTTGTTGATGGACACTCACCCGCAACTGGTTACAATGAATCGACAAAAAACTTCAATATAGCCTTCTATGCGCTTGGCGCTTATGATACGGGAATAACTTGCGTATGCTTCCGTAATCACCGACAAGAGATACTCCCCGGTTATTAATCCGGATCCGGATATTCGGTTAGTACTGAGTGCTATGTACCTATTTTGATAAGAATTCAGAATTGTTGTTGATTATATGACCAATAAACTTCATTTAACGATTTAATTTTTATTTTTTTAAATATAAAAGACTGTTGTTTGTAACTTAAATATAATAGTTAGATATGCTATCGCTGATAGTTATGTAGGCATTATTAAGACCTACGACTTTTTTCTAAAACTCAATTAGATATCTATCTCCTTAAGGCAGCGTTTGTAAGATACGTTTTCATTCGACCGTTTTTTCTCCGACTTTATTATTTGCAAATCCGACTACCACGAAAAAAGTATTTGTGTCTTATAATATATAGCCTATATATTACACTTGTACATTACATGTATTACATGTATTTTTATTGGTAAAAGAATTTTCAAAATCGGTTTAGTAGATACAGATATTACACCCTAACATCTCACAATCTCACTAACTTTACCTCTTTATGACATTAACTTTGTAGGTGGTAGAGTAATATCTTTTTTTTATGTACAACAGGTACGCGCTTGGCCACAATCTCACCTGATGGTAAGTGACGATGAGGCCGACGATATATCGCGCTTACCCACTAGATGCCTGTTCACTCTACTCTTGAAAACTTCCAAGTTTTAAAATATGGGGGTGTAAGGGGTGTCCAATAACATCATAAGACTTGAAACACCCAAGCCAACCTCATCTGCACGTGGTGCACCCTGCTGAATAACGAACGAGGCAATGGCGATAGCGGGGTGGTAGGGTTTTACAGCCCGACTGGGTCGCAACCACCATGCATATGGCGAAAACGCCCGTAATAGTGATTCGCTTCTACGGGTCGCGTTTCGGGATCAGCCTGTGCATATCCAGCTTATTACAGGCCGGCATGATAGTGGCGACCGGCGATGGACAGTGTGTCAATCGGTGGTCGCTATTATTTTTGTATTGTACTGTGCTTACCATCAGGCATAGTGCAGTCACTTAGCCGTGCTACAATAAAAAAAAAAAAAAATATTATCAAAATATGTTTTTTACTGATTGGGTATGAAAGTATATACACTACAGAATTAACATGCAATGCATCTTTTAAAATTTTTGTCTATCTGTCTGGCTGGCTGTCGGCTGGACCATTTTTAACGGGATTTTCACTGGCACATAGCGGACATCATAAAAAGTAATTTAGTCAATTTTAATTTAGACTAATTGTTAACCGTGGCTGTGCCCGCAATGTTATCTCCAATACAGTTCGGCCATTTTGTTTTATTTACCACGCTTTCGTCTACATAACTCAGGAACCATAGTAACATATAAGTGACATATGTATAAGAATATTGAGTTAAATGAGCACTATTTAAATTTTCGAATATTTAAAACTTCTTAGATAGATATGAAGTTTTGTATCTTGATTTATATTTATGCAAAATTTCAAGACTTCAGCTCATTTTTTGTTTACAATTCAACTTTATAATTATTAATAGTAATTTTGAAGATAGAAGGGGTCTTTTTAATAAGATATTAGACCATAAACGTATTACTTATTGACAGTATGGGCATGTTATATCATTACGATAACATCTTTAAGTTACTGTTTCATTAGTTTCTTATACAGTGTATGCAAGCGCTGAGGCAGTTATAAGTTAGGTTAGGGTTCCAATTATGTTGCTGATGGTAAAACTCATTTGACACACTGTTAGTGTTTATATATTTAATGAATACATTACAGTAAAGGGCGTGCGTGTCCTACTTACAATTGTTTAAAAAGAGCATTTCTATAATTGTACATGGTCTCACAATTTCATATTTCTTTAATACAGGAGTGGTTATATATATTATTACTTCCTGAGCTAATAGTACAAAGTGCAAGCAAGTAGTTATAACAATAATGATAGTTATAAGAACTACCAACTCACACGTAATTATTTGATTTCAAGCTATCTTAGCTTTGTATGTCACAAACTGTTAGTATATGGTATCTGAATATTTTATAATTCCATACATCAATGTATGAATATTAAATTGCATAAAAATCAAACAATGGGGAAATCGAACCCGTAACCTCGTGATGCAACCCGTTGGTACCACTGTAACTCCCAGTTAAATAAAATGTTATGAAGATTTATAAAGAAAACTTCCATAGTGTTAAATATGGTTGATTAACATTATTAGAAACGGATAATAATTTGAGATAGAAATACTATTATTCTATCTAATAACTGTAAAAGTTAGAGGAGTGAATACAAGGTTTTAAAAATATTGGTGCAATCGATGTATAAAGTGTCGGGCTGGAGCAGATGGGTTCGCGTGGGGCGGTTCGGGTGGTTCGGGCGGCGGCGTGGAAGCGGGTGAAGCGCGGTGGGCGGCGCAGCGGCTGGTCCGCGGCAGTCGCACGCGAGCACGTGCGCGCACCGCCTTCGCGCCGCCCGAACCGTCTCTCATCTATACCCACCCGGGCCCTGTTGTCCCACAAAGCTCAATAATTCGGGTTTATCGATATAATAATACTTTTCTTTAATAGCTAAATATTTAATACGCTAAAATGTTTCCAATGAGTTTTAGTATAATTTGAAAAGGTTTTTCAGTATACATTTTAAAAATGTATGGGTCAATAATTTGACTTTTACGGTGATTGCTTACATCATCAATAATATAATTTCGGCGGGAAACGTTAACAAATTATTAATAGGGTAGTGTCACAGATAAATTTATTTTTAACAGATAATGTGATTTTATGTACCTATATATAATATATAAAGTCAACAACGGGTAAGCCCTTTAGCTATAGAGTTTGAAATGTTTAGATAGACAAAGTAAAACGGTCAGTCCCAATTATTTCTTTATATAAATATCGTTTAAAATAAATTCGAATAACGGACTCAATTCAATATATTTCTATAAAACTATTAGTAAAGGGTTTAGAATATGATCGAAACGCATGTTTTGTTGATTAATATTACCTATGTAATTTGGTTAGTAGTAGAAAACATACTTAATACGCTTAGATAATTACCTAATTAGAATACTTCATATATACCGAGACAAACAAAAATAAATAAAAACTACCACGAACTTGAAATTAGATGATCATTTTTAATTTCAATTTCTTTGTATTCGCTGGACTCCTAAATAATTTTGCAGCTAAAAATATGAGGAAATGTTTCATTCATGATGCAATTAATGTAAAGCGTATTACATTAAGTGAATGTGACTATATTTATTAAATAATTGTAACCAATATATCTATTTCTATATAAGAATTCATAAAGAATTTTATATAAGTTGTATGGAACTTTTTAGATACATAAACATTATCTTAAAAATAAATATTACCAATTTCTCATCAATGCTACTTTGGTAAAACAAACAATCAGACCTAAACGTTACTAAATTAACCAAAATAACATTGATCAAAATAACATTGGCCTTCACGTTGTTAGGTACTCATTTTTACATGTATATCTTATGCCTTAGGTATACATCTAAGTTTGTTACGAAACTTCACATACATAAGTAATGAACAAAAATTATGAAACAGAATTTGTCTATTATGTATTCTTTTATTGCAGTTATTTTGTCGCGGTCCAAATTAAGCTAAGTCCGTCTAAACAATCAGTATTAAAATTAGTTAGCGAGCCATAAGTCCATCATGTGAGTAGGTACTTGTCTTGTCAGGCTCGTAATGAACGGATATCGGAACAATGTTTCAGCGTGTAATTTATTCATTGTACAGTCGTCCTCGATCAGGCCGCATCGATAACGGAAAGTCTCCGCTTGATGATCTCTCTATCGTTGACTACAGTAATAATATTGTTGATGTTTACTCGACATCTGTTGTTATGAGTAACATAATAATCACTAAAAATTCCAGAATAATATTGACACATGTAAATATAATAAAAAGGGAGCACTAAGTGGCTAACGTGACTTAAGGAATGATAAAGTCAAATATTATAATCCACTTAGATTTAAAAAAAAATATCAGATTTTTACAACTCATAATTTTTACATTAAATTTGATAATTTTCATTGGTTACTTAAAAATTTTATTCTGTATACATTGTTTTCATTGTTCTTTTTATGACAGATCCACATAAAAGACTCCGACACTGTCTGTATTCTAACTTGTGATTTTTCTCAATTAGTGGAATTCATACATCACAGAATTACAAGTGCAAAATGAATAAGTTATACTTATCACTAGAAACTTGTGTATATACAATGTTAATAAATCTAATTCTGCAATTGGATATAATAAAGAATTAAAAAGATGGATAAATCGATTCAGAGAAGAACATTGGATAAATATAGTTGCTGGAAGTGCTTAGTACCGCCATGGGCGTTTACAGATTTCGAAGAAGAACAATTATACCTTGCTTACACCCAGCAGCAAAGACAAAGAGCCGTACCCCGTTTGCTTGCTATAGGCATACTCTTACAGGCGTTCACAATAGTCGTCCCTGGAGAGCGTGATTTGTTTTTCGTTTACACTACAGTATCATTAGGACTGCTGATTAACTTGGCCTTGCTCATTATATATGCTTGCGTACGTCGTGTACGTCCTGCTTTGACCCACGTTACATGGTTCGCTTTATGGACACAACTCTTGGTGAGCGCATCTCGTCGAATCGGAGACTCATACAACGAGCTGCTTGGATGGGCGGTTGTGCTTCAGTATTTCACATTCGCAACACTACCCTTTCATTTTCTACTACTGATGTTGTATAGTGCACTGTCACTGTCTGCATATCTAATTGTGCAATACTATAATGCTTTGACTGCTGAAAAGAGTTTCGTCGAAGATTTCTGTTTTCAGGTACTTATTGTAATTCAAAAACTTTAACCGTTACGGTATCCATAATAATGACTTTGTAATGAGAGTTTCAAATATTATAACAATAATCCTATTAATATAAAGGACACATTTTTATAGTCGCTTATCCCGTGGTGGTAAAAGAGAGAATACGGTAATATTACGATCTATATTCACTCAACAAAATTACAAATATATATTAAATTGTTTTCGACAGCAAATGGCGAACGGTTTATTGCTATTCGGAGCAACTTTATTAGGCGTGACTGCTTTTGCTTTAAGTGAACGACAACAACGTTGTTCTTTGCAAGAAACAAAAAGAAGTCTGCGTGACAAACTAACCATTGAACATCAAAGTAAAGAGCAGGTAAAGAATTATATGTACTTATAAAATTAGACTTATAAAAACGTGTAAGCGAATTACTTATGTACATGTTATAATTGCTATTTCTTATATTGTTACAGCTTACTTATGTTTTTCTTTATTTTACCTTATATTTTTCTAATTTATTAGTAAAATCTAACGACAAGTAATATTTTATAAGTGTGATAGATCTGTATATAAAGAATAAGATATGGAATAGATGCAATATTATTGTTTATTTTGTAGGAAAGATTACTACTCTCAGTATTACCGGAACATGTTGCCGTCCAAATGCGCCGAGATTTAGGGCTTATTGACACACAATTCAAGAAAATATATATGTCACGACACGAGAATGTTAGGTATGCTTATTATATAAATTTATTGTCCATTCACGAACTTTATGATGTAATTTCCATGTGCGGGTTAGAACTTATTAATATTTTAATATTCGTAATGACAGTATCCTGTATGCAGACATCGTAGGATTCACAGCGATATCATCCACGTATTCAGCTCAAGATCTCGTCGCAATATTAAACGAGCTGTTTGCTCGCTTTGATAGATTGGCTGAGGTACGTACGATAATAGTTATGTCCTAATGTTTTTTATTAAAGTTTTTACAATACTTGAAGATTTATACATTTTTTTGTAGAAATATAAGCAACTACGAATAAAAATACTTGGTGATTGTTATTACTGTATTAGTGGAGCGCCAGTTGAAAGACCCGACCATGCAGTTCTTTGCGTCCATATGGGTTTATCTATGGTCAAAGCTATTAAGTAAGTTGTTTTCTTTGTTATTAAGAAGTTTTGAATGTTTTCACAGTATTATATTGTATTTTTATAATGTAAGATTGTTTCTGTATGTATGTTTATATTGATATTTATTTATTAGTATAAACTAGGCTTGAAATTTAATTTATTAAGACCAGTCGTGTTATATGGATCTGAGTGCTGAGTAATAGGTTATGGTCCATGACACGGACGTATATGAAAAGAGATGAAAGTCATGCAACAAGAAAAGTTTTGAATATGAAAGTGGACGGGTTTAGGACCAAAGGAAGACCGAAAAGGTGTGGATGGGATGTATGAAAAATGATAAGTGTATAACAGATGAGATTACTGACATGATATCTGATAGGGTATTGTGGAAGAGGGAAACACGTTGTGTCGACCTTTCTTAGCTAGAATACGGGTAAGAAGATAATGATTTTAAAAGATATTTAACAAATTGTACCTGAATCGATTTCAACACAGTAACGAGAATAGAAAAATATGTCATAGTACGTTTGGTCTAGTGAGGGGTTTTATCGTAGTACTGTTTTATATTTATCCAGATACGTACAACAAACTACGAATTCGCCAGTAGACATGCGTGTGGGCATTCATACTGGAGCCGTGTTAGCTGGTGTGTTAGGGCAACGACAATGGCAATTCGATGTGTACTCTCGAGATGTTGAACTTGCTAATAAAATGGAAAGTAGTGGCAAAGCTGGGTATGGATTCTCAATATCATTTACACATTGCTAATTTTTGCTCACAGCTTCGCGCACTTTAATGTAAATTTATTAATTTACAAATGTGGATAATACAACAGTCAACATGAATAATCTAATAACAATTACTAAAAGGAGCAAACTAGACTGAAAACTTACAACGCGTTGTCACATACATTTGATATATCACTTAAGCAATAGTACTTTTCTATGGATGCAATATTCTTTCCCGTACACCTGACAACGGATATGCAACATTTTATAAAGATCGGTTGAGTAGCTAAGGAGTGAAAACATAACAGACACACAAACATCCTTACGATTTGTTCCTAGCTACGTCTATAGTTTGACTAATATGTATGTTAGAGAATATATAGATAATTAATCCATTACATCACAATCTGATACAACAGTTAAAACGATGTCAGTTTTTGTGAGAGTTGAATAGGTTAGCTTTATGTAAACGTATCATGTAACATCTGAAATGCAGTTACAAAAAATGTTAACTGGTGTTACTGGTATTTAAAACGTTTCTAGGCATACAACTTCTACATCGACATATACTGTATGTGTAATATCCCGTAATAGGAGTTTGATACGAGAAGATTCTTTGTATAAGCAATTTACTACTAATATTTTCGTTTCGCTCGGTCGATGAGGCGTTAAGATAGGTGTATTATGCCTTAGTCGGTAGACTATCTTGTAATACCTTATATTTTTATTAAATGTTCAATTAGTATTTCGGTAAATTATATCTTATATACCGTTATTTCATTCGCCATCGTAACTAATATTATATACGAATGTGAGATGGTTTCTTAATAAAGAAATTTATTCTTAATAAAGCGTTAATTAACCAATCAATTAGCGTGGAATTTGGTACATACACGTTGTCAGGTGTACTAACAAGGCATATATGTATATTTCATCCAGAAAAAAATGTGTTTACGAGGTACATCTGTAGGTCAAACCTACATTAATGTGGGCAAAAGTTAGAATTATTATGTTCGTAATCGTAAAGTTTAATGTTTACTGTTTTGGTTAGTCGGGTTCACGTGTCGGAGGTTACTCTCAGTTTTCTGAATAACGAGTTTGAAGTTGAACCGGCTCACGGAGAGCGGCGCGAGGAGATGTTGCGGCAAGCTGGCATCAAAACCTATTTTATCGTCCGTGTTCTAAAACCTGTAAGTTAAATGCAACGAAATAAGAATATAGTAAATACAGTTCACAATACATCAACGATTGGTTTAAAATTAATAAAATTATAACAGTTTTATTTTTAAAAATCTTTAGGGTTTCCCACAGTCTCCGTTGAATATTAATTACTATCATATTAAGTAATTCATAGTAATTAAATAGCTGTAACAATTGTGTGCATCGAGTATAAATAACGATTTCTTTCTCTTTCTCCGTAAGTACTTAAGAACGGTAAATATTCATACAGCATATTTCAGTTACTATTTCAATGTAGAAAATGTAAAACTTTCCAAGGTTTATTGGTCTCATTAGTCGAATAAGGAAAATTCTATACAATATCATAGGTTCTGTCTCTCGGAAGTGATATACAAGTTCTAGGAATTGAAGCTTTTGTATAAGAAAAATTGGTTTGGTAATTTTTAGGCAATACGCGTTATAAAAAACGGGCAGATGGATATTATTTTTCTTTCTTGATTTCATACGTTCTTATTTCAAAAAACTCACAAGGTAAATTTGAGAACTGTATTATTCAGGGTTTTACTATTTTTTTTTTCATTTAAATTTTAGCGTTTTTATCTAGTATTTTAAAAACAGTGCTTATCACGGAATTCTGAGTTTTCGACGGAATTTTGGAATGTCTTGTAGAGGATCAATGTCGTGTTATTTGGCTCAATATTTTGTAGTATTAGTGGTATTTTACGTAATACAATTTGATTATTGTCCACAAGTGAAGTGGTTGGGAACTAATACCATGGAGGGATTTTGACTTGCCACAAAAACTCACTGGAAAGGCTTTCACCATCTTGTTAGATTATTGAAACGATCACAAGAAACTTATAATATAACCTATTCAATTATTCGAATAATAATCTCCAAAGAGTTTGGTTGCCAAAAATAAAACACGGAATTCTTGAAAATGGTGCATAGTTTTAATTTTAATATTTTATATTGTACAGTATCAAGGTAAAGAGGACAGAAGTGTGCCTGAAGGCGAGGCGGAGGGTGGTGAGCCCAGCGATACGCTTTCCGACCTCCGCGACGACGATGAGGACTCGGTGAGTGCAATAATGCGCCCTGCAAACGATGCGCGCGTCCCACCCCTCGACCTCTATCCCCTACCACTCCCCAACAGCCTAAATAAATAGGACACTGGGGCACTAGGCTTGAGCCAGCTAGTTCTAGTTTCAGCTAACAGTGCGCTAAAATTATCATCCGATCTGAATTCATTTAGATATATAACGATGGAGTATTTCGTGTCCCAGTCATGTGCTGCCATGTCGAATGTTGCTTATCACATAGAAATGCTTCATCAATTATCCGTAGGTTTTGTCACCTCAAGACGAGAGCAAGGATGATGAAGAAACAAAAATTCTTACAATGTTACAAGAGGAACTCGTCAACAGAGATGACGACAAGTAAGTTTATGAACTCCAAAATACTAAAATTCACAGACAGATTAGAATGATTATAATCATTATTATGATAATCTATTTGGTAAAGTTATTTTATTATAACACTTAGATACTTTTAGTGAACCGTAACTCATAAATATTCTTTATTGTTTTGTAACGTGAATGATATTAATTTGTAATATTTGTTTGATTCCGGCTTCGTTGCAGAATTTCATATATACCTATCGTAAAAAAAATAAAAAATTAATAGGTAAATCATGCTTTGTGCTTTGAGTTTACATTATGTTAATCCCTGTGGAAAAGGCCTTATTAATTCTAAAATAATATTAAGTTTTATGAAATAATCTGACATTTGAAGTTGTTAAAACGATGTACTGAATATATTTTTATAAGAAAAAATTGATTCTATGAACTTAGAGGGTGTAAGTAAAAGTTATCATAAGTTAAAAATGTTTTCCTTACTACAAGTGTGATAAGAATCTTTAATTAAAATTCCAATAAGATCTTATTTTTAAATTTTTAGATAATGGATGTGTTCTCACTTAATTTGTATGAAAATTCTCTTATTACATAAACTAATTATTAGGTAATTAACAAGTTGAATTTTGCCTACCCAAATTGCAGATGGCGGAAATCGGATGTGTACTGAGTATTTGCTTGAAGTGAAATCTTATAGTAGATATATGAAAGATGTATTTTGACAAAAGATCCTTCGAAAAAGGTGTTTAGCATAAGACACAGTTATTTTGTAAATCTGGTTGTCCGTAAAACAATCAAAAATTGTTAAGTACTTAGATCTGCTCTAAATAAAGTTTTACGAATTCGTGCAGGACACACTCCATCGAGTAGGTTTTTAAACCTCAAAAGAAAAAGATCATCGCCTAACTGCACGATATGTAGTATGATTGAGGATGTCCATTATATTTTGATAAATTGTGTTTGATATGAAAGTTGTAGGATTTTTTCGAGATTATTCCATGCATGGAGTTAGGTATTTGTAATCCGATGCTCTATATCTCAGAGTGCGAGAAAATTGTATAGAATCGCAATATTGGCTTTTGATAATGAGTATTCCGGAACTTAATGTTTCTAATATCGTTACGGGGCGTCATAGTCGCTTTGCAATAAAGGCCAAGATAAAAAAAAAACATAGCTTTTGTAACGAAAATTTATGAACCCTTTCCACAGAGATCTTTTATATATAGTTAGATATTGCGCTTACTTTTCATATTTCTGATAATCTTGTTCGTTTTAATTTATTTTGAAATATATCATTTTTATTGTTATTAGATTTAAGTATTGGCATTTAAATACGTGGACTTGTTGGTATGTTATCAGTACATAAACCGTTTTCTTTAATATGTGTAACATCGTATTTAAATTTTTCAAATTGAAGAAGTATGAATGCATTTCATTTAGTAATTGATGTTATTTATCTACTAACAATCGATTCATGTGAGCATAAAACAGAAATGATATTAAATGATATATAGCAAAACCGTTTTAACGGGAAGTACTGCTTTTACCTTTCCTTAAATGTTAGTGTGAAACTTTAAAATGTGTACGTATAATATTATACTCCATAAAAGTGTTCGTCTGATTTATCAGGGAATTGGCGGATGCGACGACTTTATGCTTGACATTCAAAAATACAGAGACTGAGACGGCTTTTGCAAACCGCAATGATCCATGCCCATTAGCGTTAGCAGCGCCTCCCCTCATGCTGCTGCCGGCTGTTGTAGCCCTCGCTAGTTTTGCGGTGCCTCCGACTTGGGCATTACATGCTGTCTACCTTGCTCTAGTGCTGGAAACCGGCCTAATCAACATCCTATACTATGTGCACTACAGATATTCTCAATATAAGGTTAGCTAAAATTCCTTTTTTTTCGCCACAATATTTTTTTAGAACATAAGATGTATGAACATGATATGTATTATAATAGGATAAAATAATACTGTAACTTAAAAAATAATCTCATACTCAAATTCATTTCTATATTTTAACTTCACCTGTCTATTTTATTATTACAAAGATCAAAATGATGTTTGTTTGTAAAATAAACTGAAAATACTGATCCAATTCTGAAATAAAAGTTACTAATAGAAATCTGTGCTCTATCTCAGTAAGCTAGGCTTTATTTTGTCGGCATTCAGATTTATATTTTAATTTATATCGACGAAGACGCGGGCGTTTGTTGGATTTTAAATAGAGACAAGTACATTGTACAACAGTGTTGCAATGAAATGTTGTAATTTAGATATTTGAAACTAACAGTGCCGACCGCTCGAAGAATTAGGGAAACACTTTAAGTGGTTCGTTGTGGGGGGTCAGTATCAAATACTCGTGAAGCAGATGTTACACACGAAACATATGGTAAAAAAGGTGACGAAACGGGTAAATCTCTGAAACATATAGTAACGAAATCAAATTTGAATGATGTCTGGAAATGATGCCCCTCACTGTGCTTCCACTAATAACGAATGTAACTATTTATTATATTGTAAATATTTAAATTTTGTGATTTGAAAAGGCTTGGCTAACGGCAAAGAAAACGGACGGATTTTGTCGGAAATATTACAAAATAAATATATTAATTAAAAAAGATTCAAAAGTTTTGATTAAATAGGATTCAATTTAGCCTATTATTTTGACCAGTAGATATGTTTACAATTACAATTATAGTGGAATTGTTGTGTACATTTTTAGAAAAAGTCCGTGAATCCTAACTGGAAATTAACATGCGGAGCTTTCAACATAGCAATGTTTGTTGCGGCGAATATAGCACCCTTGGTATGTATTATATATTTCATCAATATACTCCATTTATCAATATATATTATGTTACATTTGGTGTTACTTATTAATATATTTATATCTTGTAGATCATCTGCGGAAGTTTTGAAACCTTGTTGGAAGACGGATTATTAGACGATGCACTAGCTCAACAAGGCACTCGGCGTTGTCAACATCCGTCATACTACTATCACGTAAACATATTATTTATTATTTAATGATGTATATATAAAAATTTCGAATAGAGTGTAAATTTGGATGACGAACATTTATACACCTTATTATGAGAAATGTGTGAAAAATACTGCAAAAAATTGGAATAGATGAGTCTTATATAATAATGTTTAATGTATTCTGTCGTAACTCTTGAGAGATTGAGGACAGTTCGGTTTGTGTATACACATTTGCAATTTAAAATAAAGATTGAGAATATCAAGTGATAAAAATATTTTGAAGGATCTTCGAGCTACATATTTTCCAGATAGATTTATATAAATGTAAAATTCTTGAATTGTTGCGCTTTTTAATTAAAAATTCTATTTTTAAACTTAATGAAGAATGAAAATCACAGTAAATATTTTTTTAAAACACGTTCAATGATGCAGCTTTGGTTATGTATGGTACTGGTACTTGAAGGAGTACAATTTGTATTCCATTGTCTTGAATTCATCACGGGTTATTTGTTCGAAAATAATGTCACTTGTTTTTTGACAAAAGAAAACATTAAGTATCACTAGTAATATGGACCAATATGTACTGGAATTGAAAATGTACAATGGTTAAATATTACATTGGCGAAAAAATTAATCATGTACGCGTAAAGTGGGTAAGACAATATCAATACATCTCTATTGTTTTTCTAAATTATAGTGCATATAATGCATGTATTACAATAAATATATGTAATGAAAACAAATTATGTGATCGGTCTTTTACTAAAATAAATTTGAAATAATTGTTAATTTTAAGTTAATCTAATGCTAATCGTAAAGGTCAATAGTAACCGGTAAAAATAAAATAGTGAAAAAATGTATATTCCTAACAATAAAATTCCTTCCAATGGTTTTGTTCCTCTTAATATATATATATTTTAATTTTAGTTTGTTTATAGGGGCTTTACTCCACCGAACATATTAGCCCCATTGTTCCCCAATCTTTCTAGCTCTATCACGAGAGTCGTGATAAGATATCATTACCAGATCATACAGCTTCCTAGCTACACTCGAACAGCCAAGTTCAGCCAAGATCCTTTGACAAATACCTGTGTTCTGGCAACTACTTTTTATACTACTCATCAACGACTCTCTTTCGATGCGGTTCTTAGCACACTCCATCATCAGGTGATGTACATCCTCGATTTCTCTGCGTACATTAAATCATAAACATTATCTGTATTAAATACTAGTTGTCGCCGCGGTTTCGCACGGCTTAATTAAACAGTAATAATTTTCTTCTTGTGTTTTTAAAAGTTTTTTGATAAATTCTATAGATTTTCAATCAAATCATATACTCCCTGTGCATTCGCGAAATTGCATTATATATTTCATGAGTACAACATTTCATCAGAATCTGTTAATTAACGTGCAGTTTCTCAATCGATTTTAATGAAGTTTCTACATATATCAAATATATACGCCATTTGAAAATTGATAGCACATAAAAGAATTAATTTAAGAGTTTACTTTTAGTTTTATATTAGTTTACTTTAAAACAAAAAAATTAATAAAAATATTTAGATATTTACAAGCGATTATAATATAAGGAACATATTTTGTTACAAAATTGATAGCTTATAAAGTAACCAATAAAACTAAGGAATGAATTTATACAAATTTAATTTATATCAAATTACGCATAATTATGAAGATCTAAATCATGCCTAATTTGGCTCAATAATTCACATTTTATTTTAACAAAATCTATAGTTAACTTGATACTGTATTAACTAGGTATATAATTTTTTAAGGCAGTAGGTACAAACTCTGTATTCCTTGTGTCCGGGGAGTCTTTATAAACAAATTATTGACAGACATAAAATACACTCAGAATTAAAACAACTATTTGTGGTTTATACAAACTGTTGTGTTTTGTTGGGGATTCAAACCCCAACACTCGATGCAGCGGTAGCGTGTAGGTATTCGTTTAAACTGCGTTATCCGTGCCTACAATACTACGCTATCCAGTACGCACGATAGTATGTTTACTATCGTTCCTATGAAAATTTCCTATACTCGGTTAAGATTATTTCTATTATATGTACATATATAAAATATATATATATATGTATATATATATATATATATATATATATATATATATGTAGATAGTGAAAACTGTTTGGCACATACCAGATAATGAACAACAATATCAACTATTCAATGTTTTTTCAACCTAACTCAGATTGAGTATATTAAGAAGAAAATTTAAGCCTTTGAAGAATTCAATACAATAAGTCATTTGCTATTATCTCTTTCTTTTTTATATAATTAAAAATCAATTGCCGAATGTAAATAAGCTCATCATTAGAAAACGGTTGCATCTATTGGCATTTTTTATATTTGTAATTATTAGGACAACATCATGATATTATTACATAGCCTTACTCTAAAAGGATTTGGTCACAAGTTTTTCGTAGGTGCACCCTTGCGAAGTCTGGTCGAGCAATTATTATGACGTCACTCTGATAATATATGTTATTTTCTATATCATTTATGGTATTACGAGTTAATTAAATAATTTAGAAAATTGTGATAATTTTCAAATAAACTCAATTTATTTTGATGTGAAACATCTATAGGAGCGGGTAAACCTGATTGTTGGCGTGGCGAGTGTGTGAGACGTGGCGACGCGATGCCATGTCCCATCTCTCTTTCTGAGCTCGAATACCTATAGTGTAATTTGAGAATTTAAGATTTGCTCGATTCGAACAATTTCGATGTTTCACATATGCCAGGCGTCCCGTAACGGCTCAATTTTTTTGGTTTTCAATTATACTTTCAAAATTGAAGCCGACACGGTATTGTCACATCTGCATTATTTTATCATCAAGAGAATAAAAAAAAAAGTATATTTAAGTACGATGGGCTCTGTTTACAGGTCGGTGCTGGTGCTGCCTGCGGTGCGTTGTGGATATCACCCGTAGGTGGATGCGCGCGAGGAGCGTTGTTGGCAGCGCTTGCGTTGGCGCACGCAGTTCCTGCTGTGCTGTATCCTTCATTGAATCCCGCATTACTTGCTTCACGATCCGCATTCATTAATGATCCCTACCGTCATCCATTCAACGCCACTATTGACTACGATGAAGATCTTCTAGCTGTTCTGTAATTTATATTTCATTTATATACTTTTAATTGGAAACGAATTTTCAAAAATTGAAATAATAGCTTTATAAAAAATTAAAAGAAATAACAAATAATACCAATAACATTTTAAATTTGTTTTTATTACTTGTTTCGTTTTTCAGTATCTTCTGCAATAATTTAGATAGAGTTATCGTTCTCTAAATTTAAGTAATATTCTATTAAAATATTTGCATATTTAGGTCATTCGAGATGCTGAGTTTTGTGTGAAAGTATTTAACATTAACATATATTATTAACGTCAATAATCAACTGTGTCTATCAGTCTATAACTCGATATATGAACACGGAGTTAACTGGTTTCAAAGTGATCTATTAGACGTGTTTCTCGATCCCTCATACCCATTTACTACCACTAACCACCATGTGCATATCATCTTCCATTTATCAGGGGGATATACCGTATAAAATTACCTACATAAGATCTACTCTCGATAACTTGTTATTGGTTCTTTAGCAAATGTTATTATGATATATCCATTGTAACTATATAAATTGATGTACATATTACAGGTTCACATAACTAGTAGTCTATTTTTTTTACAGAATCATATAATATATTTATTTGACATATCTACAATACAAGAATATGAATTATGTGTAAATAATGTTTAAATAACAAGCTGTATTCTACAACTTTTTTAAAGAGTAGGATTCGTCTCACAAATTTTTGTCTTACATACGAGAGGTTTTTATACAAACATTTTTGAGTTACGCCATGTACGAATTACTACCGCTAGTAAGCAAAAGGAATTGTTTTGTGAATATGGGAACCGGGTATTACTCGGATATATGTGCACTAGCTAATATTAGCTCGCTTCGCTATGCACGTTTTTTGTTTGTTTTTTTGGTGTTTACAAAAATGTTTACAAAAATAATCGAAAAAGAAAATGACAAAATACCAATGTAATCTCAAAAATAAGTACCGTAGAACTATCTACGAATAATTCTACATCGAACAGTCATAGTGCTATGCCGATACCTACAGTATAGTTTGACTTATTTCAGCTACAAAGGAGCTATATTTTCATTATACGTTATATCTACTTCTTGTTATATCTACTTCCAGAGCACAAATTCACAGCGGTAGAAACATATTGATGCTGTTTTTCATCGTCATTGGCATCATCATCTTTAACAGATATGTGAGTGATACATTCTTTGTTAGTAAATTTTATCTTTGAAATTTTTATTGTTCTAATAGAGTGCAAAAATGTAAAAAAAAATCTAAGCAAGATGGATACAATTTATATATTTAATTTTCCCACTTAAGAGAGCTACTGAGGTTGATTAAAATAGAGTGTAATTTTTGGTTTTGTTAGATTTTTAATAACTCTGCCTAACACTCTACTAAGATTACCAAACAGTTCAAAATTACTTCTAGTATCGGTAACAGTTTACTCATTTATAAATCATGCTGTTTGACTCCAACGAACCATTTTACTTATGCATACATAAGTAATGCTGATTTAGCTATATGAAGCATACACAAGCTCTTGATTTAAATAACAAATAGACAAAACGATAATTTTAAGAGGAAAACTAGTACCGTGTCTAGGCTATATAAAACTCGTAAGTAAGCTATCAGTTGTTAATAAGCAAAACGGTGAATTAAGAAAAGAGTAAACCTTCTTCATATTCATTTGCAAATATAAATTAGGTTTCTCTAGGTCATTGCAAAGTTTGTGTGATTGCGGTAAAATTTAAACCATGCCAAATTTATTCACGTGCTCTAGACCTTCACATAAATTGATTATATTCGCTAGCTTCTTATATGCTCACATTATTACTGAACATTGTTTAAAAACTATCTATGAGTCCACCCGATTAGGCTTCCCACGGCAGCGGCTCAAGCCTAGGTTTGATCCCTCGGTAGGGAGCCCTTGTGTACGTTGCTTGCGCGATACGGTGACACACAAATATATATCACTGCTACAACACTACACGATCACCCCCACACACGTGCACGCCTACACGCTTACACATGAAAGTGGAAGGGTTTACTTTTTTTCCCTTATCGAACTGAAAAACTCTTGAGGCGTGTATGCTTGGTACACATATACGTTTCAACAACTCATACATATATGAATAGTTAGCCAGGTTAGCTAAGATAAGTCGCGATTTTGCATGCAACAGGCAACAGCTAAGCCGAGGTGTGCCGCGTACCCTTGAGGTGGTTTCCAAAATAAAATCGGCTGAGTGGCTTAAGTGCTCGCCTTAGTGGTCCGGTGAAGCTGTTAAGACCTTGCTTGGTTAATAGCGTAATCATTTCGAAAAAAAAAAATATCTATGAGTCTCTCGGCAGCGGCTCAAGCCCAGATCCATTCCCTCGGTATGGAGCCCTTGAGTGCACTGATCGCGCGATATAGTGACACAAAATCTTACATCACTACGACAACATTATACATATCACTACCACACACGTGCACGCATACACGCTAACACATGAAAGTGGAAGGGTCTTTTTTCCTTTATCAAACAGAAATAGTTTAGAAAGTTATCCGATACGATATACATATAAGAGTTGTTGAGGTATGTATACTTGGCACACATATATGTTCCAACAACTCATATATTTATGAATAGTTAACTTGGGTTAGCTCAAATAGCTCGCGAATTGCATGTATCAGGCAACAGTCCAAGCCGATGTGTGCCGTGCACCCTTGAACCAGTTGTCAAATAAAATGGGCTGAGTACCTTAAGCACTCGCCTTAGTAGTTCGGTGAAGCTGCTACGACCTTGATAGGTGAATAGCGAAGTCAGATCGGAAAAACAAATCTATGAGTCGCTTGAGTCTTATAAAGCACATTCAAACTTTTCATTTTCCGTATCTATCTCTTAAATGTAGAATTAATTACTTCAAGAGTAAAATTAATTTCAGTATTATCTTATGTGTATGGTTTCTATCGAATTTTCTGTTCAGCTGGAAGCGTTAGAACGAGCTTGTCACTCACGCGGTGAGAGAATGCGCGCGCAGGCAGAGCAGGCGTGCGATCTCAGGCGTCGCAACCAACATCTTATTCATAACGTGTTGCCGCCACACGTCGCCACACATTTCGTCGGCGCAAGGCATCACCATCGAGATCTATACAGCCAGAGCTACGCCGAAGTTGGCGTTCTCTTTGCGTCGATGCCAAACTTTTCGGGTAATTCGCCAGATATCATCAACAATGTCATTTAGTATAAAAAATGTAAACGTCATTTCCTACTGTCTGACACAAGTTATCGACTAACAGCATAGGTTTTAATTCATTACTATTTTGTCGCACTATCTTATACGTAAAAATAACTTATTTTTTCAGATATAAATGGTGGTAGACCTTTTTCAAGTCCGCTTGGCTAGCTAACACCATCAAGTTGAAAATTTGTCACCTAGCATCTGTTGGTGTATTCTGGCAGCTACAATTAAGAACCAGTGTCCTCTAGATTTAGATTGTTTACCATCTTAAATTCCTTCGTAATCTAACCCTTTGCACTCGAAGTTTATTCATTCGTTTTAACCAGCAACTCGAAACCGCGAATGTTTGCTATTATCAAGAGCATAACAATACGCGAGCCGCGACAGTCATTTGTCATTAACATTTTAAATGGCTCCGCTCCGGAGCCCTCGTGTGCAAAGGGTTTAATATCTGTTGAGATTGTGGTCAAATGCTAAAGTCTATAAAGAAATAAATAAATGTTAAATAACGTTTTGGTATGCTGAATTCATTTCTATTAACAAATATCTATTAAACATATCCGTTAGTTTCCTAATATTCGAGGTTTCGTCTCTTTTATGTCTGCCGCAAAAGATTATATTCGCTCAAAGTTACACGAAGATAATGTATGGTAATATCAGTTATGAAGTTAAATTACAGACAAAGTCGCGGTCAACTGCTGGTATTAACATATAATGTTTTATTACAATTATTGCAGAATTTTACTCGGAAGAAACTGTCAACAACCAAGGCCTAGAATGCTTGCGTTTTCTTAACGAAGTGATATCAGACTTTGATTTGGTGAGTTGCTATTTGATTTCCATATTTTTTTTTATGTACATAAGACCGTACATCAAAACTACTTTTGAACTAAACATTTTCACATATTATTGCTATTTCTTACATGAACTGAAAAATCAATTGTAATATTGTAACAATATAATTGTGAATATGTCTCATTGTTGTATGGTAGATTGAAGAAGTTAAAAAGACCGTTTAGGTAGGTATTACACTGTATAATTTATTTTATTTTAAAGGCTTATCACCAGTGAACTAACAACGATAGAACAGTTAAACATTATTGCTATACTATATTGAAATAACTATAATTTAAAAATCAAGTTAAAACAGACCTTACCACTTACATCCTTGTAATTTCTTTAGTTGGCTGTTTGTGTATTATTTAACGCTTAGTGCTTATCCATCTCGGATCAAAATCAGTACATTAACTCTACCCAATTTCCCCCAATACATTAAATTATCAATTTAATGTATGCCCGTAAAAACTTTGAAACACTGCATTTAGTAAAAAACAATCATATAGTCTTAATACTAGAAACTGTAATAAACTGGTCGTCCCATGTTTCAGACATAATAAAACCAGTAATAGTTTTTTTAGGTAATAATGTTAGGTTTTAGAATAAAGTCTCAAAGCATGTTACCGATTTGCTGGACTGTACGTTTAAGCGCCACGTCAAGCGAATATTGGTCTCAAATGGCTATTATAGGGTGGATCAATATGTGAACGATGTTGATGTCTGGAATTGATTTCTCTCTGTGCATCCATTAAAAACGATAGTATGATGTATTGGAAATATATATGTAAAAAAAATGTACCCGATCGGTTTCATAAATGCCTTTTTAGGGCCTAAACTCAGTAGTCTGGTGAAGCTGTTAAGATCTCACTAGGTCAATAGCGTAGTCAGTTCGAGAAATGGCCTAAATTAAATATAGCATTTTTGTTTTGATTTGTAAATTGTTCCATTTTTTTCTTACACGTGCATAGAAAATAAATTTTCAATAAGTTTATTCAATAATTTTTCGACAAACCGGCAAAAGTACTTTGTATAATTGAAAAATTATAATTAAATATGCTACGTGGAAAATATATCGTCTAATTTGTAGTATACGCATTCTGTAGAGAGATATTTAAAACATTATATTGTTATTCCTATACACGTTGGATGCCTTTACGAAGTTACAAAATATAGATAGTAGTTAGATGACATTAGTCTAGTCGACCTCACTATATCTTCTTTATTAAGTAAACAACTTAATTATTTTTGAATAGGTAAAAATAATCACATTCGGGTTATAATAATTAATATGTAATAATAACGAACATGCAAATTTATATTTGTAATAGTGTTTTGAAAAATGTAGTTGTCAGAAAATGATTATAAAATATATTTCGTGTCTCTAATATAGTTTTTAATACTTAATTTGTTCTAGATGGGTTGCGTTTAAAGCTATTACTCATATGTTGTTTCAGTTATTGGAGGATTCTAAATTCAGTAAAGATATCATAAAAATCAAAACAATCAGTTCAACCTATATGGCTGCGTCCGGTTTAAACCCTACGCGACAAATGCAGGTATATAAATATTATGTCCTCATTTACTTTATTATATATTCCATATTATTATGATGTCTTTTAATAAATCCGTAGCTATATCTGTACATTTATGTTTTTTCGAGATTTTGTAATAGTTGTCTAATATAAAGATTAATGACGAATAAAAAGTTGAAAATAAAAATTATCTGGCTGCTCGTATGTTCGGATTTAACTTAGAAACTACTTGACCAGGTTTGTACACTAAAAGACTATTATATTATTCAACATCATCAGGGAATATAATTTTAATAAAGAGTTTTAGAAATTATAAAAATATAAATCGAAGTAATATATTCCTTGTATTTTCAACCGACTTTAATGAAATTTTGTACACCGATATGTCCATATGTGCTATTCTGCTGTTGATTCAATATAAGAGTTATCAATATTACTTTAAGAAAAAGTAGAAAAGAAAAAAATACACATTTTATTCAATCTCAACAGCTATTTATGCAATTTTGGTACATAAGTCTAATAAAACATACATAAGAAAGTCTACGGGCGCTTCATCGCAAAAACCTATTGGAAAAAACACAACTTTGTTTGAGAGCCATAATAATTATTTGAAAACTTTCGCTTATTTAACTTATCATATTTACAATAGAACCCGAACCCGATATAAGTTAAGCTTCAAAAGGAACACGAAGTTATTCCAGTTAATGAGATTTCGATTTATAAATAAAACTGCTACTATAGCATACGTAGACGAGGTTTACGTGGCTGAAGGCTCTACATATTTAAAATAAGCCGATGACCGTGGTTAATACAAAATATTCAATCTAGACAGCCGTGAACATACGGAAAACAATATTTAATACTATTTTTAGTATTCATTTGAATACATTAGTGTTGCTTAACAGTGAAATACTAATTTTAGTATCGAATTTTCTTAGATGTCTTTTATGACACCTTATATTCGAACCTAGTATTTTTTGAATCGACTTTTTCTTCTTCTTCAAATTAATTTTTTGCAACCTGTCTTATAGTAGTCTATTACTGCCATTGTTAAGTGAGTAACGATATTACAAGTTTCTTGATATAATTTAATGAACTAACAAGATGGTGAACATCTTGTTAGAACTTTCCTGGGAGTTTTTGTGGCAAGTCAGAACCAATGCTCCGTGGTATTATTTCCGATCCACTTCACTTGTGCACAATAACCAAACTACATTACGTAAAGCACCACCAACATTACACAATATAGAGCCAAATAACACAAGATTATGGGTAAAATATAAAGACCACTACATGGCATTTTAAGATCCCTCTAAAAACTCATCAACATTTATGCTACGCTTTACGAAACATCAGCGTTGGAGGCTTGTGTGTAGGAAGATGTTTGCGTGGAACCCAATGTCTCCTTATTAAATAATTTAGTTATATATCAAAGCTCATGCCGTAAGGTTCCCTTATTTTGCAGTGAATTTGTCATCTTGACCATTATAAATTAATAATAATAGTCCATTTTTGGTAATATGTCATCTTCTGAATGTCCGATCTTCGCAGTATCTGATCTTATTCAATGGATTTTTCAAACAAATATACTGTAAGCAAGGAGGTAATTAGATACCTTAACATAAAACACATGTTCTATACTTTATTAGTCTTTTAGACGTCACTAGTCACTCCAAGCAGTGATTTTCCAATGACCCATGTCTATCATTGTCGGAAACATTCTTAAAGAATGAATATTGGAAACTCAAGATGTTAAAAAGAAATTATGAATATTTAAAGTATATACATTTGTCTTATAAATCTTCTTTTTTATTTATTAGTTATATGAAATGATGGAGGTTTGCGATTGTGCGCACATCTTGTAACTACTGGATAGATTTTGATCATTTTTTTTAGTATTGCTTTTTAGACACATATTGCATGTGGCATACTTACTTTGGGTATTTATTTAAGGAATTTGTATGCAAAATAATGATTATCACGATATGTTCACTTAATATAAAGTTATTAAAATTTTAGGAAACTACAATTTTTATAAGCACTATGTATTCAGAGATATGTGTTTTCTTACCGTGAAGTAGTGGGTAAGATGTGTGGTAATGAATAAATTACGCAGAAGGAGCCACTAGAACCAACTAGTTTTACATAGTTTCAGAGAGAGGTGGTTTTTGTAGTTGGTAGAGCCACGCTGAAGCTATTACTGGCTTCAGCATGAATGGGTCGGCTCGCCTGGGGTACCACCACCCTCTCATAAAAAACTGAAGTGAAGTAACAGTGCTTGCATTGTTGCGTTTCGTTCGGTCAGTGAGAGTGCCGGAAGCCCACCTCTCCTCTTCTTTTCCTCCCTCCTCCAACTTAGGCTGGCAACGCGCTTCCGACTCCCCTGGTGTTGCAAGTGTCTATGGACGGTGGTGGTCACTTAACATCAGGTGGGACAACCTGTTCATTTGCCTCCTATGATATTAAAAAAAAAGAATAAATAATTTTGCTTTCCTGAATATCGCTTTGAAATTTTCTGTTTTAAATTATGTATGTAAAATTTGATATAGGTGAGTAAATATATAAAAATATTGTAGCCATCGGATAGTGTGACGGTGCGATGGGCACACCTCGCGTGCTTAGTGGAGTTCGCGCTGGAGCTTCAGCGGGTACTAGCCGCAATCAACGAACAATCGTTCAATCACTTCGTTCTACGTATGGGCATCAACCATGGACCTATAACTGCTGGCGTCATCGGTGCACGTAAACCCCATTATGATATCTGGGGTAACACAGTCAATGTAGCTTCGCGGATGGAGAGTACTGGAAAAGCTGGCTGTATACAAGTAAATATTTTTAATACTTTATAGGTTTTAGCAATTAACCGTAATGTTATCTTATGTTAAACTACCTTCTGCCCGCGACTTTGCCCGCCTGGAATTGTTACATTAGGCCAACGCTAACACGCAGCGGAAGCTCTCTGAAGAAAAAAAAAACGATTTCGAAACATTCTTCATTAGTGCTCTGCTCCTATTAGTCCAAGTGTAATGATATATAACCGATAGCCATCTTCGATAAATGAGCTATTTAACACTGAAATAATTTTTAAAATCGGACCAATAGTAGGTACTTAATACTATTAGTATAGATTACTACTCTTCTCTCGTATTTAACTCCAGTCGTCTTTCAAATTATAATAACTTTTGATAAAGTGGACCGAATTTAATCAATCAAAAAAAAAAAGTTATTCCTGAGGAGATGCTTTATGATATTCTTGAGGTTTTAATGTGAACTCAGTACTTTAGCAGTGATGAGTGGTCATACACACAGACAGACAGACAGACATTTCTAAAAATGACTGAAATGTGTTCTAATCCTAGATACTTGCAACATTTTTTTTCTACAAAAATCGAAAGGTATACACTAAATTTAGAATGTTATTATATGTATAGAAGACAGATAGATAGATAGATATCTATGTATGTAATGATATTTCCTACTTTGAAATGGTAAAAAGCTTAAAATATTCTGTATACTTAAAGTATATATAATTTAAAAGGATTCTTCTGTAATGTAGGTGACGGAAGAAACATGCGAGATACTTCAACATTTCGGTTACTATTTTGAGCAACGTGGTCTGGTCGCGGTTAAAGGCAAGGGCCAGCTCATGACCTACTACCTGCAAGGCAAGCGTGACACACCTATCGATCAAATGGATAAGCCTTCAGTAAGTACCACGACATTTTTAGACCTTATTAGCTATTTTCCTAATGGATATGGTAATGCATGTTAGGTACATACTGGAATGCAGAATGAAAACTAGTTTTTAGATGATAAATGTGTAGAGAGTAAATTTCATTGGAGTTTACACATTTTTTTTTTTTTTCGAAATGTCTACGCTATTGACCCAGCAAGGTCTTAACAGCTTCACCGGACTACCGAGTTTACACATACGAAGCCTACAGTCGTCTATATGAAAATAGTGAATTGAGTTAAACGAGCGTCCTGATTCGGACAGTCTATCTGAACAGGCCGATGATGTGTCGGCCTGGACAGGTAGGCTGCTCAGATTGGGATCTATATCATCAGGAAGATCATCGATAGGATATGAGCAAGATCCACAGGAAGGTATAATATATCTATATATCTTCCAATATTTTTGGGTTAATTTTATATTTGACTAGCGACTCGCCCCAGCTTCGCACGGGTGCAATGTATATATCCATTTTAATGAAATACTGTTAAGTTTTGATCTACATGACATGTACAACGTATGTAATGTATTTAATTGGATAATAAATAATACTAATTTCTGCTTGTATAGGAGTTACAAAGGACGCCAGTTTATTATACATCAACACACATAATTCTTCTGCCCGTGTCTACATGACTGAACTACTCATAAACGGCTGGACTGATTGTGATGAATTTTTTTGTGTGTATTCCATTGAACACGAGATTGGCTTAGATTCAAAATTGGACCCGGTATGTGGCGCTGCGGTTGGATTTTAATATTTTTTTATTATCAAGACAATACTACATCCGCTGTGCCCGCTAGTAAACATGAAACTTGTAATATTGATTTTGTTTTACAACAACAATGTAACTAAGTGATGTATACATCCATTTAACTAATAGTGACCGTCGATGAATGTGCAATTGACTGAGAGCAAGACGCCACCTAAAAGATTATACACGTGTGATTGAGAAATCTAGTTGGCACATGATACAATAGATGGCGTTACACTTAATGAAACATCGTTTATAAAGAGCGATGTGTCGTCGATGTCAGAGGTCATCGATGTTTTAACCTCGATGTATTATTTACATCCTTACGTGTAACTGAAGACATAATTTGGCGTCGAACGCAATAGATGGCGCTACATATGACGAAAAATCGTTTAAAAATTTGTTTATAGAGTGATGTATCGTCGTTATTAGAAATATTAACATCGATGTTTATGAATGATACATCTGCTTTAAAACATCGATGTAACGTTTGCCTCTCTAGCTGTAAAAACCCCTCAGCTTAACAACGTATTGTCTGTCAGTCTGTACCCGTAAAAGCTGTTTCTTAAAGTATCACTGTTTATATGTACTATGAACGTGGTCATTGCCTTTTACTTTATTTTCACAACTCGCTAAAATACTGAAGATGTTCAAAGTTTAGGAGCAGGGTGACTTTTCTTAATTCGCATTCTTCGTCATTACTTCTTACAAACGCTATGCTATTTTTTTTCGAACTGACTACGACTATTGACCTTGCAAGGCCTTTACAGCTTCACCGGACTACTGCCGCTCTGCTATCTTACAGACGAGTGACATAAGGAACCTAGATTACTTCACTGATCTCACAATACAACCATCATGATTTTTAACATACAAATATTTACAATCCGAGTTTCATCATCTTATCATTACTTTTTCTTTCTCTTAGCCTATCCATCTTTAAAATATAAAGTTCCTCTAACAATATATCCGTAGGATAATATGCTTTTAACCCAAAATGTAATTATTCGATTTACGTAATGATTTCTAATTCATAAATAAGTTATCTGTATATATTTTTACAAAGATTCTGATACTTTTCCGGTTTCCAATTGCTCATAAACGAACATGTTGTTACAGATGGAAGAGTCAGGGATGGAACCAGGTTCCACGGATGCTCTACTTGCAAACGGAGATGCTACAACAGCGACATCTGTTCCATGCTCCTCTACCGCTGTTAACCAACCTCTGCTGCACCATTAAACGCATTCAAGTCTCAAATCTGTTTTGCAGTATTTAGTTATAGTATTAAACTAAATCGGCTTTAAAATATTTACATTTTGTATGTTATAAAGTCATTAAGAACAATAATACCGATTTACTATAGCAATTTTTTTTAAGCACATGTGTATTTGCATTACGTTTCAAATATTTAATTATTTAATTTCGAACATATCTTAATTCAAATGGCATCAAAGCTAAAGCAAACGTGAAGTATTTAAACAATCTCTTCTTATGAATACAGAGGAACTAAAGTTTTCCTATTGTTTTTCTTTTCTGCAGGCTCTTGGTCCACGCCTATTTCCTGCTTTCGTTTATTTTATGAATAAAATTAAAAATCATTTTAGGTATAGTGCAGGTTTTACACTGACTAGGACTAATCGTATTATTACTACCCTGATGATGGTGATGATTAATGAAGCGCGGTATTCGTTTTGGCAATTTTTTTTGGCAAGTTTTGGCTGTTGACCTGTTAAGGTCTTTAGAACTTCACGGGACTAGAAGCAAGTAGCCTTCGCCTAATATTGGATTATTTATAAACTGTTTTTTTGCGACTACAGCCGCTACCCTTGTTCCTCAGACGCGAGGTTCGTAACATTGGATAGAGTAGTTATATAATTGATCTTATCATTTCGTTTTTGTTTATTAATGTTCTCAATATAGCTTATTTTATGAGTCTTACTACTACGCTATTGACCTAGCAAGGTCTTAACAGCTTCACCGAACTACTAAGGCGAGCGCTTAAGGCACTCAGCCGATTTAATTTGGGCAACTAGCTCAAGGATGCACGGCACACCTCGGCTTGGCTGTTGCCTGTTACATGCAAACTCGCGACCTATCTTAGCTAACCTAGCTAACTATTCATCTATGTTTGAGTTGTTGAGACGCATATGTGTACCAAGCATGCACGCCTCAACAACCCCTCCATATATTTATTATTGGAAAATTAGAGTTTTTTCAGTCTAATAAGGGAAAAAAATAAAACCCTTCCACTTCCATGTGTAAGCGTGTATGCATGCACGTGTGTGGGGTTGATCGTGTAGTGTTGTAGCAGTGATGAAAAATTTTTATGTCACTGTATCGCGCAAGTACCGCACTCAAGGGCTCCCTGCCGAAGGATCGAACCTAGACTTGAGCCGCTACCGAGGGAGGCCTAATCTGGTTTATAATCGTGTATTCTAACTAGTTACTACCAGCTAACTAGCTACACTAAATCTGCGGCACGCCGGACCTTTGTAGTTGGCCTACCCGATCCTACTCTATTTTAAATTTCGTATCTATCAGAAAGATGTAAGCACGCTAAGAAAATTAGTTAATTCCAGATAACCCGACCGTGATGCATTCCATTGAACATAGTTTCACCTAAAAGCGCGTCACTTCGCTAGTCAGTATAGTGCGCCGGTAAGATTATTATTACTTTTTTTTATTAATGTGGATAGATCCTTTATGTCAACCCACCTTTCCGGTCACTCCCGTCCCAGACACTTACTTAAAGTCCACGGTATATCGTCAATCTTGTAATGGGACGACACGGACTCGTTCTAGCTAAGCGCCATGTCGCTTCGGCAGCTGGTCCAGCCTCGCCTCAAGACTAATAGACTCTATTCCATATCTATGATTTAATTTCGCGCGGCTTATTGCAATAAGCCTTTGGTTTACTTGACGCTTTTCTTTAGACTACTGCCAAGAAAGCGATCTACCTTATCGACTTTGTGATTATGTTAACAATAATATACATGAAATTATATCATAAGTAATACGACAATATGTTCAAATCGAATGAACTTTAGCATTAACTTTACATATATATCTAAAGGAAAAGTAGTGTATAAGTTGTAACATTCGAGTGCAGGTGGTTATGTGGGTTATACGGTTTCGTACATGAATACGTACTGCGAGTTCATGGGCTTTACACTGAACTGTGACGAAATATTTATAACATAGACACAAACAAACACAAATTAGAAAAATGAGATCAAATATAATTTAAGAGAGTAAGTGTTATGTATGACTATTGAATATACTTAAAATGTGTAAAGAATATCAAATACTGGATTAAATTGATATTCAAAAATCTATATGCTATATTGAATCAACATTCTACACAGAACTTGTACTAAAGAAACACTAATATTTGACTCAGAAAGCATAAAGAGAAAAAGTTCATAATAATAACAACTTAATAATATATTCCATTATTAAAATTCTCTGTATTGACTAACGTACACTAAGCATTATTAGCGTTGATGTATAAGCATTGTCGGCAACAATTCAGATTTTCATGTATTTTTAGAAAGTAGTATTTACCTTTTCTCTATAATATATGTAATCATCATTATAATAATAATAATAATAAAAAATTCACGCAATACAACTTCGATATAGATTGATATAAATTGCTTCGAATATATTAGATGTCCATCATATCTGTATTTATTCCCATCCTCATAATTGAATACATATTTCGCCAAACTTAAAACATTAAACGAAGCCATGTAGATAAATATACATATTATAATTATATTCCCATAATTCGTATCATTTGTAGAAATGTATCTAAATGACGTCATGTCTCTATTATCGTAAGAATACTTCGTAGAAAAATAACTACTTTTAATACAGAAATCTTTGATTACTGTCCTTAGTTGATATTTTAATTGATGCCTATTAACTGATGAATAATATTTTTTGTGAGAATGCGTGCGTTGCTTAATGATTATTGCGTAATTTTAGACTGATGTCGTTTAATTCCTATATCTATATACTAACAATCTAATTTACTTCATGAATCAACCAAATAAATCTAGGAAATAAATTTTATAAATGTGTAATCTTTGTGTAGATAAAGAATCATAGTTATATAGGTGTTTCAGGTTTAATCTCAGTTTATTGTACATAAACTTTCATCAAAGTATGGTATATTATATTTATATTCATACCAGTATACTACTTTTATTTAGTTATTACGATTTACGGTGTAATTTTTATACGTTTTAAAACAAAGAGATCAATTTCAAAAATACAGATTTATGCAATAAAATTATCTCTTCAAAATTATAATACAAGAACTATTTATTTACTTTTATGATGTTTTAAAGTTAATTTATTTATTATTTATACGGTTATTTTGTACTATAATTTGGCATTTCATGTAACCGACTTATGTCGATATTTGCGACAAGCATACGGGAAGAGGCTAGTTATATTATTTCATTGTGACAAATTTTCTTTAGCAATAAATACCGAAAAACTTAGGAGTATATTATCGCCTTATCTTTATTTATTTAAGTAGCCACATTGTGATATTTATTGATAGGTAGATTATTCCCAGACTCTAATATAACTAATATTATAGAGTCCGTATGTTCTTATTACATGCTGTGAGTATGTACGGTGTAAATGTAGTATGAGTTTAATAATGTGTCGTAAATTTGTTAGGAATTGCGCTTTCATAAGTTGCATAGGATGATCTTCTTAGTCTAAGTATTATTTATTACTTTTGTATTAGAGAATAATATATGTAGAGTATTATTTAGAATGTAGTATGGCAAGTGTCTAATAATCTTTAATATAATTACTTCAAATGAATTTAAATGTATAATATCAAGTAACTAGCAATCTTTGTGTTGATATTGTAACATTAGTCTATCCGTAGAGTTCTAAGTATGTAGAAAAAAAATAGTTTATCTGCTCTCTAGTGATATTATACCTTCCTGTGATTTGTCACTATTGATAATTTTCTACTAAATGTTCTAGCTCAAAAATGTAAAGATTGAACTATACTTGGCTATAAATTTAGTGAATAAAGCAATATCTACTATTTACGTTATTTTATTTCCTTTAACAACATTATAAATAAGTCTCGTAACTTTATGTAGACATCAATTATTGGTGGACTTGATTACATAAAATTATTAAGTACATATTAAAACTTTGTGTATACTTTGTATCATATTTTTAAATCATTTTTTATGTTTGTATAAAGTATGCTGATTTTATGTTTCATCAATTTATGAATTTCTCAAGCATATTTGGTGATAAGGTTGCAAAAACCAGTTCGATACCTTTTAATATGAGAAATTTAAAATTTAAATACTTAAGAAAGTTTTTAAATGACGTTAAAGTATAGAATATGTTATTTAGGTCAAGGCTCTAAAATCAAACAGTTAGTGTATAGGTTATTATTACATACTTTCTTATACCTATAACTTTATCTGCATTACTTTAATAATACATATATATCTTTAACCATATACCGTACACAATTCCTTAACAATATATTTTATCTCCAGAGGAAGATTTAAAAAAAACGAGCGTAAAATTATTCTTTACATACATTACTTTGTTAACAATGTTATTAATTTACTTCACCTCTCTTACACATACGCACCACACCGACTGCTATATTTACACATTGCTTATAAAACTTGTAGTTTCTTCAAACTTTGATATCTAATTCATCATTTAATATACAGATATTAAATGACGGTTACGCGATATTTTTATATAAAAAGCTAAGTGTCTGAAGTAAAACTAAAAAGAAGATCGAAATTTATTAATTATTTTCTGTGTCAGACGTGCATGATGTCAGACCATCATTTTATCCTCATCGATTAAATCATCTTCATTGTAGTCTAAGTATGCAACATCGTTTATAAAAAACATCAAATTGGTGTAATTTAACAATAGATCGGTATATTTTCAATGTTTTAGAAAAAAATTAAACAAAGTTAAATATGATAAAGATGTATATTTAGCACAAAGTAACTAATATTTATTTTGCGAAATGGAATTCAAAAACAATAATTTTGTCAACCTTATGCCCCGTAAGCGGTTCCTTCCTTGGTTAATCGTAGCCTCTTTCTAAAATCAACTGCAAATAATACAATAGATAGCTCTACATATATGGAACATCATTTATAAAGAGTGATATATCGTCAATATCAGGGGTTTCAAGATCAATATTAAAACATTGAGATTTATGAACGATAGATCGCTGTTTTAAGACATTGATGTATCGTTTGTAACCGTGCGTGTGACGGAAGAAGCGAGCAAGTAGGGATTACAATAGATGGCGCTACACATCACGAAAGATCATTCATAGAGAGCGGTAGGTATATCGTGAATGTGAAGGATTTCAACATGAATATTAAAAAATGTTAAAACATCGATATTTATGAACAACAGATCGGCGTTTTAAAACATTGATTTATTTTTTGTATGCGTACGTATGACTGAGGAAGCGAGTGAGTAGGGAATAGAATAGATGGCGCTACACATTACAAAACACAGTTTTTAAAAAATGTTCATACAAAGCGATGTTAGGTGTTACAACATCGATGTGAAAATCAAATGAAATATTTTAAAACATCGATGTATCGTTTGCATCCCTAACTCTATCACAAACTTATCTGCTCCGTGCTTCTAATTTATACTTTGGGAGATGGAAAAGTTTTACGCAGAACAAGAACGTAAAAGAAAATATTGTTTTTATTCAAGTGTAAGTTAAAATGAGTATTTACCACAATTATTCAATTTATAAGTCTGGATATACAAAAATGTGTCGTAACATTTACTAAAATCAGTCGGATATTCGCTGAGAAAATAGAAAGAAAGATACATATATTCAGATACAATACATGTTTATAAGTGTATAAAATATACGTATACAAATATTTGAGTGAGATAAGTGTTGCATGGAGTGAAAAGGTCTTAGCATAAGCTATAGATTTGCAAATACAGGCATCGTAGAGCTGATTTTCAGAAAAATCTTCCTAAACAAACACGCGAACGAGATTTCAAACACACGGACGATTTTATAAGTCAATTACATATGAATATACCTGTATATGCATAGCCATAATAAAACCCATAAATCGTGTATATCCACAATTTCTCAGGAACATTGTGACTCCATTTTAAGTTGGTCAAAGAATAATAATAGACAAATTCTTCACATTGTGAAATTAATCATAAAGATCAAATACGAGCTTTATCACAAATAATAATAACTAATCGACACATCTAGAAACAATGTTACAAAACTACATTGTTGGTTTTACAAGAGTTTGCAGAGCGTGTGACTCACGATATTAAATGCATTGTGAACGACTGTACGTTCCTGATCAAATAACTAGTTAATGACTGCAATGACTACATTACCTTACTGCTTTAAATAATTATGGATTTTTTATATTATAGATGGATTTCTAGAAACATTATTAGGTACCTCGTGAGACGAGCATGCAACATAATACACAAAATTATAATCAAAATATATTTCGTTTTTTATTATTTATACTTAAGAAAAATAAAATACACCGACGGAAATCTATATATTTATCTACGTCTTGATATTTTAGATTTTTTAATAATAGACACAAAAACATGTAAATATGGACTAGGTATCTAATTATAATGATAAATAGAGAAATCGTAATAATTCAAAGGTTTGATAAAATTTTAAGCTTTAGTATATGCTTAAGAATAAGCTTGGCTTTAATATTGTTATATTAGATCCTTTAACATGAACTTTAAGTTTTGTTGAGCTAATCAATTAAATATCTCGCGTTTGGTAAAGTGTTTCATATTCTAATTTATTTAAAGTTTAGGCTTGTGTATATGTATTCCGAATTTAGTTCCGAATTTAATCATTTGTTTTCTTACCAATTGCTTTTTATTTGACAACCGAAGAACAAAAGAACTTAAATATCATGTTACAGTCTAAAATCATTATAACATGGTTCCTTATAACGAAAAATACTCAATAACGTGGAAATTAGGTCCATTTTTCTGCTCTCTTCGTATACAAAAGCCCTTTATAACGAAAAAAAATGCTTGGTCCCTTGAAATGCATTAGAAATAGTTTAGTTATTCTGTATATACAAATACGAGGTATACCGTGGGATCAGCGCTGTAGAAACACCTCAAAGGATTAGTGATGTGTCTGGGGAAGGTCCTGTAAAGGAGAGCACAGTATGTTTTTGGTTCCAATGTTTTTGTTCTGGAAATTTTTATCCACGGAACAAATCCCGTGGACCGCAAGAACCCTTCATGATAATGAAAAATTATAGGTGATTGTGGAAGCGGATCTATCGTAAACCACGTCAGAGTTAACGGCAGGAATTGAAATTATTTGGAAATTGGAAAGATCGAGAAATGGGTACCACATAGATTGACTGAAACACACCAACAAGCATGGATGGAGTGCTACGTTACATTGCTCAATCGTTATAATGACGAGGGAATTTTAAATTTATAATTATTTAGGGCGAAAAAGTAATCCTTTATGACGATCGGAAATGCTCATAACGGTGATTGAACCCTAGAAAAACCAGCCCAATCCTGTCCCAAGCGAAAGATAGCTCAGAAAAAGGTACTGATGAGTATTTGATGGATCAGTATTGGTGTCATACCCTACAGCTTCCTAACTTCTGACTAGAAGAATAAGGCAGATCTGTATTATCAATAATTGTAAATCATGGTGGAAAACTCGGCCGTTATACAACCGAGACTGGCCAATCTCTCTACCTTATTATTGCTTCGACACAACGTTGTATCCCACACTTCGCAACAGACAGTCACTAAATTAGAACAGCTGCGTTTGGAATTTCTCTGACACCCACCATACTTTACGAACCTTGCTCCAACAGATAACTACTTTTTCCTAAATTTGGAAAATTTCTAGCAAAAGAAAAAAATCATGTATGTGGCAGTCGAAATAGCCTTTAAATAAATGAACTAGCTATAAAATGGCGAAATTGCATAAATAATAATGTAACACACTTCGATTGATTAAATATATAATCTCTTTTTTTACGTTTTACTTATTCCATAATCCGCTAATTTCAGATGTAAGAACATAATAAAAATCTATATGTATACTCATACATACATATGTATACTTGCATCAGACTGTACCTTTCAGCTAATTCTTTTTTGTCATATCTGTAATTGTTAGAACGAGGTTTGTATAAAAGAATGGGTACGAAAAATCTTACCCAAAGTAGAAAAAAGAGGATAGGGTAATCTTCAAAAGTATTAACAGACGACAAATTTATGTTCTGTGCTATTTTATCTCATGAAATGATTGTTCAGTTACATTTGGTATCATTGTCTTCGTTAATATAACCGTGCAAAAACGAAGCGGGCAGCTAGTATTCAATTATTAGCTATAGATTTTTTTTTGTTATTTACAGAGCACATATAATTTTTTATTTTAAGGTCGTCAACTTGACAATACAAATAAGGAATTATATTAAACGTAGGATTTTTGTGATTGATTAGAAATGCAGTCATATTAAAAGATAACCACGACATGTTCCAACAATAAATAAAATTTTAATAAAACTTAATATTAATGTTTTATACACATTTAAAGATTATCATACATAACTTCCATCTTTCGAAAATAGCTGGCTAATGTGTTAGTTTATACTAGACCTGATAGTGACTATCACACAACTATCCATCTTAGTAAAGTATTTTGGCGTATAGCGTTTTGAAATCAGCTAATACACATTCAATAATTTAAAACCGATAACCTGAGCGGTGTTTATCGCAGGTCCGCGACCATACGAGAACATACAGTTCGATTTCTCATCAGCTATCTCTTGGTGGTAAATAATATTCGAACATTGACTGTTAAAAGCTTTCGAAGTGATGATGGCTTAGCTGATAGAACGTTTGGACATCATCGAGAATTATTAAAGACTGTTTAAGGAATACGGTGTCTTAACTCTGCTCTCCCAATATATTCTTGATAATTTAATGTATGGCTGCAAAAACTTAGATATGCTGTATCTATTAAAAGACCAACATAATCTGAATACTAGAAACAGCAACAAATTAGTAATTCCCTGCTTTGGGCTCACTAAGTCTAAAAACAGTTTTTAGGTAATAATAGTGTTAGGTTTTATATCAAAGTCCCAAAACACATTACCGATTTGCCGCATAGTAAGTTCAGGAACCATGTCAATTGGGTTTTTAATATTATATTAGGGTGGATCAATATGTGAACGATTGTGATGTCTGGAACTGACGCGCCTCTCTGTGCATATACTAATAAAGAATGTAACTATTTGTGTTTTGTGAAAATATATAACATAAAGAGATAAACTAAATCGAGTTTCTTGCCGTTTCTTCTCGATGACTGGGTTGTTTTCCGAACCGGTGGTAGCTTTGACGTTCATAAGCGCCTTGTTAGGGCCCAAATTAAATAAGGGATATTTTGATTTTGATGTTGGTTCGAATCCTTGCGTCTGAATCGAATCTAGAACTTTCAGTGAAGGAAAATAGTGTGTTGAAACTATAGTATGGTGTTTAGGCTTTTTCTATGTGCACCTAGCCAGCTACCGCCATAAAAATCTATCACTAAGCAACTGTCGGTGTGTTCTATAATTTGCACTAGAGAGTCAGATACGTGTGTTTACTATCTTAGCCCACATCGCCATTTAACATGAGCTGAGATTGTGATCACACGCTACAACCTAAACTTTAAAGTATTAAAAAATATACAATTTGCAGATTTCTTTGCTGAATTTTCCCTATCTTTCAAGTATCGATGCCCAAATAATTCAGCAATAAAGTATTTTACAAAACTATCGGTTTCAATTTCTTCGAAATCTTTAAAAATAGTAAATTGTTTATTTCAGTATTCTAGGTTTGTATACTCCAATTAAGATACCATTTTTTTAATGGAAACGCTGTTGACCTGGAACGGTTTTTACCGAATTTTTTTTTTTTTGAAATGGAAACGATTAAGATACCACATACATGATGGCGTTTGCTTACATGAAGGACAAAAACTGTCGACATCTATTATTCAGCACTATGCATCTGCATGCGTGTATCTACGTAGTTTTTTTATGTTGCACTGTGTACATTTTGATGTGTTAGAATAAAATTTTTCACTTACAGTTAGCCTACATGGTCACTGATTCCTACACAATATTTTAATAGCAGATGTCGCCATTGTGTTTACGTTTCAGTTCTCCAATGATTTGTATTCTTATTGAACCCGATATTCATATTTTTTAATTTCTCTTTGCAACTTATAGTCATTAGGATTTTCAAAAATATTCTTAAAACATTTTTCTTTTCATGACATTTTGTACTCGGCAGCTATTTCATTCGAAAATTGATAGTATGTGAAATTTGAGTGATAGTTTTAGAAACCATTAAATATTGATTATATGTGGTCTTCGAGATGCCCAATTTTAGAACACAAAATAAAGGTAACATATGCAATAAGCCGTGGAATCTTCTAAACAAATGCTAAAATGAATTGTGTACTCATTGTTGTATAAGTTGTCAAAGTTGTACGCATATCTCAAACAATTAAAATAAGGAAGTCGATATGTTAATACTAATAGTAAACTTTTTATATGGAGCGATAGTACAAGTATATAAATAATGAAACACTTTTTTACTATTATCGTTCGATGCTAAACATCAAAGTCTTTGAGGTACCTTTACAGGAAGGAGTACGTAACACCATTTTAAAGGAAATATCAAAGTTACATATTTGAGTTTTTCAGTGGTTATGCAATAAAAGAAATATTTATATTCATTCTAAAATAGTTACTTAATATGTCTACTATCACTTGATCACCGATGAGCCTTTAGAGCCTTAGTTCCCAATGTGGTTCAGGTGGACCACAAAGGTCCACGGGAGTCTACGTTAGCGTGACAAAAAAATGAGGGTACACAATTAGTAAGCAGGGGTCCACGAAAATTTATCTGCTTTCAAAATCAAAAATACTTTATTCAGTATAGGCCCTAATAAGGTGCTTATAAACGTCAAAAACTACCACCGGTGTGGAAAACAACCCAGCCATCGACAAGAACCGGCAAGAAACTCGATTGGGTACATTTTTTTGCATATATTTCCAATACATCATACACTAGCTTTTAGTGGATGGACAGAGAGTAGTCAATTCCTGGCATCACTATCGTTCACATACTGATCCACTCTATAATATCCTTTTGACACTAAAACCCGCTTGACGTGGCGCTTAAATTTACAGTCCGGCAAATCGGTAACATGTTTTGGGACTTTATTGTAAAACCTAACACTATTACCTAAGAAACTATTACTGGTTTTACTAAGTCTAAAACATGGGACGACCAGTTTATTGCAGTTTCTAGTATTAGCATTATGACGGTATTTTACTACATTCAGAAGTTTTTACGGACATAAATTAAATTATTAAGATACTGTAGTTTCGATAGTGAAGATCTAAAATGTTGGCTTGACATCATCTATCATTGTAGGCAAATAATATTTTAATAAGCTCAGCGACTGTTAATTGTAGAAACTTGCACTGACACCACAATCACTTAATTAAATAACCAATAAATTCTCACATTTTTTATTCGAAATCTTTAATAGTTTTCGAAGTTAGAACTAAGTCGTAGCGCAAATGTTCATAAATAGATCTTATCTTCACAGTTTTGTCGAGTCTTATAGCTGCAGAGTGTCCACCAAAACCAGCTGAATTTTTAAAGTGGTCTCTGAGAAAAATAGTCTCTGAACTTCTGCTTTAGACCTTTAATCGCCGAAGTGACGGCCTCTACTACATAAATGAACATGTAGTTCTATGTGTATATCTATAATTTTTCCACAATTTTGTGACAAATATCTATTATAAAGGCCATTCAATTATGGAAATCTGTTAGAAACACTTCATTTTGCACTTTCACCTGGAATTGTTTAGTCGCTGCTACCTCCTATTGCAATAAGAGCTATTTGATTTTATTTGATCGAGGTTTACGAGAAAATATTAGACTTGAAACTACTACTAAGAGGACCGAGAAATAGAAACTCAAAAAAGACGGTTCAGCACGTCGTTAATGGACGTTTGTTGGTATTCGTACAGAACACGGGAAGTATATATCACTTTGCACCTTATAGCCATTAAGATTTTCCAAATACTCGTTAAACATATTTATTTTGAACCAATTTCCTCATTATTTTATACACCGGAAGATATATAAAAAAATGACTATATATGTTTTTTTAGTAATAGTTTTTTATATGATTAAATATCCCATATTTTAACATTGTGAAGTACAAATAAGTCAAGAATCATTGCAGCTTAAAAATCGCATGCCTGAGGTTTGAAGTATTGCAGGTAGAGCCCAGGAAATGCCCACTCTAGCATCGATAAGATATCACATTGAGTCAAGATGTGACAACTATGGTTTGAACAATCACTGGCACAGTTATTGAGTTCATAAGAGGCATCATGACTGTCTTAAAACACCGGAAAGCCTATACCTACAGGTATCATCCCCCATATAGTATAAGTGAGGTGTAAGCTTCAAGTCACGCGTGACAATGCCTTTCCAGATAGGTGTGACAATTGTCAGCTGTCCTTCAGGAACATGAGAATATGACCCAACTTAAGCCCTATCGAACACGTTTGGGACATCTTGTAGCGAAGAGCTTTCAGCAATTTCCTCTTCATTTTTCCCACAAAAGATGAACTTTTTTGTCATTTGAAAAATAAACAAATTACTCGTATGAAATCATTAATTTAACGATCAAATATAGGATTCTCGTATCACCGTTTAAGTTTAATGATTATTAAACGTTTATGTGATATGTATGATTTATGATAGAATAGATTAATTTTCATAATAAAGAAGTTTTTATTACAATTCTTATATGCTCTCTTACATTACAAATTTTATTTTCAGGGACGAGTGCATTTATTAATATCTTATTTCAATCAAGTTACTTACAAAAATATGTTTACACCTACTTTTTTTAATATATACACAGATTATATTACTAATGAGTATTGGTAAAAAGAGTAACGAGATTTTATAGTATTGACCAGTGGTGTCCAACCCTGCGCTCGCGGGCATAAGACGTTCCACTCATTTCCAAAATACTAATTTAAAAATACATTTTTATTAACGCATGGTGTAGGTTTGATTTCCACCTATAATAAAAAACAAACATGCACCAATCACGCTGTAATAATTTTTGCTTTGAAAAAGGTTGGCAACCGCTGGTATAGAGTGTATTATTTACATTTATTGTACTCTTGTATTTATGTATGTGAATCTGTTAAAATTTGAAAAATCTTGAAATAACAGCTTGGCAACAAAAAAATTGAATATAAATAAGGACTTTATACGATTAGTTATTCATTTATATCACATATAAATATACAAAGAGCAGAATATAAAAAAGGTTGGAGGAATATTCGTCCGCACGTTTGACCAATTGAATATTTATAAACCTTCCTTCTTTTCGGTAAAGTATCTCAGAGCTTTAAATTTTCAAAAGTATTGCGGAATTTAATTATTTTCTTTTATTTTATTACATAAACGAGCTTTTAATAGCTATAAATATTGATGTTGTGTAAGAGCAACATGACTATACCATGTCTGTATGCGAATTGGTAGCGGTGGTAGTTCTGATGCTGCAGATGATTCACAGCTGATGTGCGCGAAGGGTGTCGGCAGAGGTGTAAGCGCTGTGGGCGAGCGGGGCGGGCGGGGCGCAGATTGAGGCCACTATTTAACCGCACGACGGCCGCGCAACGACCTGTTGTGATCCCGTCATGGCGCGCTACGCCCGTGTCGCTACTCTGGCCGCGTGTCTCTTGTTCGCCTGCGGTGAGTCCTAACCTTTATCTTACGCATCCAGACGTCGTCCATCTCGCGACGTCAGGGAAGACTCGCTATCACGTTTGCTCATCTGCAAATTCTTGAGTGAATGCTTCAATGCCAAGTGTCGCGTCGCACAGAGTGAATAGTGATGTTGTAGCTTGATTGTCGCGAGATTGACCGTGTCTCTATAGAGTTTATAAATGAATGCAATCGACCACGATTCAGTTGCATCGAACACCAAAGGACATCAGCTTTAACAAGCGCACAAGTTTTCAAGGATAAATACTACTTCATGTGTAGACAAATCACGTTTACTTACTGCTACGTTATCTTATTGTTATTAATTATATTATGGTGGATTATGGGCATTGTCTTCAAATAGTTTTACTATTTTGAAAATTCAATGAACAATCGTTCTAAAATTTCAAAATAAATTATGTCGGTTTAATAATAACTTTGGTTAGGCAACTAAATTGTTTTTTTTTTTGTTTCACTTTCAATTTATCATTGTAAACATATCATAATATGCTTTGACCTTTAAGGTCCGTAAAATGAATAAGATTTAGCCTTGGTGACTATTTATTGACATTCTGTAACAGTCCGTATTTTGTTAAACAACATATTAGCAGCTGGTTTAGCTGCGCACTGCGGCTACGAGGAACTTTCACATTCGTTCCGTGTTGCGCTGCGGTTGCGCTGATGACGTCACATCACTCATAGTCTAGGCGGCTAACCGCCGCCACCTCGACCTGTGCCGTGACGGTGTAACTTAGCCTGAAAACTATTTACCTTTTAAATATGTTTGTTGCATAATAATGTTCACAATATAAATAAACGTAAAAATGCAATGATCATAATCGAGTGACTGTTATTCTTCTTTCGTCATTTAATTTAATGGGGGATGGAACATTTTTAATACTTGAATTATCATTATTTATAATCTTAGCCATAAATAACTGTACGATCATATTTTCACGATCACGCTCATAAATTTGCGTAAGTCTTAGGAGAGTTAGCTGTATTACTATTTCCACAGTTTAACGAATTAAAAATGAATCGCGTTACTTTAACACTAATACTAAAATAAAAGAACTTATATGTAAAAATAAATGAGATATATCATTCCACCAATTATTGTCCTAATTTTGTGAGCAGATTTATAGAAAGTAGCGAATATTATAATGCAGTAACAGGTATAAATTGATTATTTATTGCAATTTTAAACAAAACCCTATTTCCAATAAGAATTCCTAAACATTCTTAAATATCTACAGAGAACGCGTGTAAAATGTTTAGATTACTATATAACACTTATAATGACATAATAACTACTATCCGGTAGTTATTGATATATGCAGAGAATTAAATTAAAACTTATATTTTATATTTATTCGAAACTTATTTGAGTTGATATTGGAGGTTTTGTAGATTTTATAAACCTTTCTGTAGTTTTATGAGTAATAAATTAGTTTCCTTTTAGTTTTCTAATGAACTAAAATACATTGTATGTATTGTATTGTATACAAATATTGATACTGGTTTCATAATAAACAACACTTGCATAAAGTAAACAGTACATAAAATTCATATAAGCAAAGTCTAATAAACTTCACCAAACTGAGTGACATCTTCTTTTTACGTAATACTTGCTTATTACTTTTTGGTATCTAAATCTCTGGCCGTCCGGATCTCTTATTGAATGTTGGTTATTCGGTAATTGGTTTTGCTGTATAACTTCTCACGACTTAACCTTATGCGGTTCTTGCCCAATCATCTTGGTTACATACTCCTATATATTTATGCTAACTAATTTTCATTGTAATTTATTAGTTACTCATAAGTATTTTATTTGAATTAAATATATATATATAGTATAGTTAAAGTCGATAGTTAAATTAACGGTGATACTTTTTATCGACTAACTCGTAGTTTCACCGATTTGCAATGACCGACGGCCTTTAACCTCATTTAACAATACATATAGTTAGATTACTCTGATAAATAGACTACACAGTTATTTGAAATATTATAAACATCTAATTATTATAGCCAATCTGATTATGCTTTTTTATATTTGTATAATTACCATTATTAAACGGTAACCGTCGTAATTTATTGTAATAAAACATTTAGACATATTTACACTATTGCAATGCTACTTAAATTATTCGTAACTGAACAATAATATTGTAAATAATGGTTATTTGTTTCCGTAAATATTATTCTCATTATTATTTTATTTTACACTAACTTCAAAATATTATGCCGATGTGTAGATTTATTAAAAAAACCAGTATCTTATAGATATTTCTAATTATAGATATGTTTCGGAAAGCTTTTCTTTTTAGGTCTGTAGGTCAAGTCGTTTCGACATCGGAAATATGTGACAGTCTAATAGAGAGACTTTTGATAACTCGGACAACGTGTTGAAATTTTCTGTGCTACTATTCATGTTATCGAACCTATGTCCAATTACTATTTGCTGTTAACTATCATTATTGAACTGTATATAGATTTTTCAATTTCTGTAATAGTGAAATTAGTATGCAATCAATAAAATAATTGTATTTCTATTGGAAATCTATGTGATACCGTACAATAACATTACAGGCATGCAATAAAAACGGTAAATTTTAAATATTTGTTGCCTAATAATATTAGCACGTGACCAATATAGTATGCTGTAAGTTGTGGTATTTATTTACTGCAAGGTGTGGTTATTACTTCATACAAATATCTAAAGTTGAATTACTAAATTATGCACACGCTTAATATATTCAAGTAACGAGTACAATTACATATTTTAATTTTGTACGCTAGACTACGTATTAGTGATACATATTGGCTCTAAATAGATCTATCATGTTATTCAATATTTAAAATACTTGAAATATAATTCCTAAGATTCAAGGTAGTGATTGTCTATTTTCCATTTCATTAATATTCACGACTCTATAGGACACAAAATTGCAATTAATTACAATTACACAGCAGAAATAAATGATCAATTATATTACTAAATACATGTCATGAGAGACCTGTAGATGGTAGTATCATGCAGTTTATGAAAACGGTAGTAGAGTCTAAACCGGAAAGTTGACTCTTATGTAATTTGCGATTTTATATATGCCTATTTCATAATTTCTACGTTAGAATTATCCTTTCTTAGTAGTGATTCAAAGTTTTATACAAATCAATTTCCCGGTTGAACTTTCACATGACCTATGAATATGTGATCCATGTAATGTGCTAACAGCTACGTTAGCTAGTTGGCACCAATCAATTTTCACTTATAAGATCTATTCGCTCTACCTGGTTATGTAAAATTTAAGTGAATACCTACCAAGATTACTCAATTCAAATATCACATAACAACATTCGTCCACCTTCATCGTTTAACACAGTTACGGTAATAAACAGTAAAACCTGAATCCTACCTTTAAACTCGTCACACTAGTCATTTCGTGATTTCAATTGCAAATAATTAATAGTAAAAAGAAAACTAATAATAATTATCAGAAGACTGAAGGCTTGTTAACTTGCAACTATAAAGTGATATACGTGACTAATAAAATAATATACATGCATTTTCATAATTTTGTAATGCAATATTAATTGTAATATTTTTGATTTTTTAGTTAAGTTTCGTGAGAATTCGTTCTTTAGTTATACGTAATAGATAGTTTAATAATCCACATTCCAAATTTATTTCGATTATATTTCCTGAATGTAACCTGTAACTCAGTTGAATTCTGTCAATACAGACCCGTATTCTGTTTATTTATTTATTTTGTTAATTTATTCTTTAGTTTAAGTTGGAATAACATAAAATAGTCACAGTTTTATCAATACATATTAAGAGTAACTAATATTTAATTAAATTTATAATTAAAGTAATAAAGTTACAATTTGTCAAAAATAATGTGATGGTCACTTTAGACTTTAGAGTTGATTGAAGAAGGCGTTACTTTGCGGAAATCCATAATTAAATATTATAGTGGACGCTACTTTGCACTTCCGTTGTGGTGGTCAATCAATTCCTAGCGGAAGTGCAAAGTAGCGTCCACTATAATATTTAGACTTTACAGTTATTTTACGCAATTTGACTAAATAATGCACTTGATATTAGATTATCCTATTATTTTCTTAAGCACAATATAACTATATAGGGCATATATGTGTGTTATGTTAAGAGACACAGAAAAGATGATAGTTGTTAAAGTCGTCTAAAATACACATAAAGCGCGTCATCCCGTTTAGTTCTATTTAGTTAGTTTCGTTTATTTCGTTATATTTAAACTGTATTTGTTATTCAAACCTTAATTGCTGTGGTTGGAGAATTATATATATTTCTTAGTAGTAAAACATCACATAAAGTTTCCAAAACGATAAAAAGAGACACCATCGAACTTAAAGTGAATACAATTGACCTAGTAGTGACCCCTCATCACGACTCTGAGGAAAAAATGCCGGAACTCTAAGAATCATTATCAATATATTTATACATGAAGAAAAAATATCCTATATATACTGATCTTTGAGCTTTTAAAGTACACTTAGGTGAAATGATATATAAGTTTTTCTACTATTAAAAACAAGAGATATTCGTTCCAAGAGCAAGAATAAAACTAAGAAAAACACAACAAACTTACTGCTATCTTCAATAATAAAATGCTCAAATTGTGTCGAGACACTTCTATACTATAAGTTTTTTGAGTATCCATCAAGTTGACTTACTGTTTTTATCTATTATCTTCTTTTCTTATGTACAGGAAATATTTGTACATTTGTGTAATATATTTTTGATGGGATAAAAATGAATCTTAAACTTTTTTACTTATAAAATCAAGTAGATAATAAAAGTTCCTGACAAAAATTTAAATATTTAGTACTATTAAATTTAACTAGGATATAATTTAATTGATACTTATTTATTAATTCTTATATGAATGACTCGATAGAAATAATCAAAGTCTGATCAATTCAGCTACTTCCGGACGCGGAAATACCTGTTACCGTTATCATGAAATGACTTCAGTTAAAGGGAGCGCCACCGTTGATGGAAAGTCAAGCTGTCGGTACTAAATATTCATAAGGTTACACTTCAACATTCCAACAACGTACTCGGTCGATGTCCGTGCTGACTTGCGTACTTATTTATTCTCACATTTTTACAATTTGAAATTACAAATAATCCTTAACCTTATTTATTACATCTTGGACGCAAACTATCGTAACCGTTGCTAGAACTTTAGATAGTTGTTATTAAATTATATTAAAACAGTCAGACACAATAATAATAAATATATATTAAGCCTTATTTCACAAACTTTAGTTTGTATAAACATAAACACTATGTACTAGCTTAGACATTCTCTAACAGATTGACACAACAAAGTTATATTATGTATCTGAAATTATTTAAAAAGTTCATATTTATACGGGATAACTTGACTGTTACTTATATTATGAGCCTAGAAAGATAATACGTATACAAAATTTGTCACGTAAAGAAAATGTTTGGAGACAAAAGTTGTTAAAAGAGAATCCGGGCTAGGAATTAAATGTGGGGAGTTTCTGATGTGATGTATAGCTATTTTGTAATTTATGTAATAAAAACGCTTTCAATTATTTTTTTAGTCATTAAACAATACACAATAACTTTAATGGGCATAATAACAACTTTCATATTATAACTTTATTTCTTATAACTTGTATACGAAGTGCTTATAAGATTTGATATTCAAGAATACTTCTATTGAATAACTATTAGTCCATTGAAAAGACATCAACGCGCGTGTGTGCTGTAAATGAGTGAGTTTAGTATGCCTTTTTAACTTGAGTCTTTCATTTGTTTTAGATATAAATAGGTATTAGAATAAAGGGCTCATATGTTAAAATATATGATATAAACGTAGCATATTTCATACAACGTAGCGTATTTCAACGTAGATCCGGGTCAAAGAAAACAAGTTATTTTATTATTCCGTCAAGTGACAAATAAATATTAATTTTGTACACTGCCATGCTATTTACTATTCATATTTAAACTAATATAAGAATAGATAGGTAACTGGTTTCTAATGAAAAAGAAACTATATAATTTTATCGATTTTACCTTGAGCTTATATTTTTCTTATATTATTAGTATTTTATAAATCCACTATGCAAATTCGAATCCTACTACTTTAAAATGACCTTGACCTCCTCCTACATACCTCCTGTTAAATATAGAGACGAATATGTAAATCTTTTAATAACTTAACGAGTATTTTAACAATAAATAAACTTAGCAGCGCTTCAACAATTTCATTAATTAATAAGTCACATATATAAAATCACAAACTGAAAACTGCGTAATCATGTCAGTTGTATATTCTTTTAAATTGATTTATCTATTTGTTTATATTTCGAATTTTGGTGTAAGTTACACAAAAATTATTGACAGTGTTTTTTTATATTTCAAAACATCATTTTATAAGCAATAATAAAATGTATGAGAACAATGTCTATAGTCATAACATGTGAACGCGTCGTGAACGTGTCATGTACCAATCGAACGATTGCATTATTATTAATGCCTAACCTAGTTAAATTGTTTGGTAGGCTTTCAACCGGCAACAGTCTTTATAAGCAAATATGTTTAGGAACACGCAATGTATTTACCGTTAAGCATTGATAACGAACTAACTTTTACCTGGGGCTCTAACCTCTTATTATTATAATATCATTAATTATACCTTTAAACGAGCAATTATTCTATATTTCTATATTGTTATATACTCAGAATCTCGGAAATGGTGTGAGTGATCTCCGTAAAACTTACTGTGTAGGTGGTTTCGGGGACTATAAGGTCGATCTATCTTTCATTATAGATTTCATTCTTATAAAACGATTTTTTTCCGAGTTTTCAGGCAATGAAAAAATATAGCTATAATATAAAGGTAAATTTTGCCGTTACTGTCAAAACAGAAATAGCTCAGATGGAAATCAGCTGGTTCAAAAATCCATCCATCCTCAGTTCTAATCCAAGTGACAGCAAAAGAGACGTCTTTTTAATTTAAAAAAAAGTAAAATATTTATTTTTTGTAAAAAAATGCTAATTTTGTGAGGCAAGCCGTTAATTTAATTTAAAAATGTTTTTAAAAGAACCGAGCTAGGCTTGGTCGTCCAGGTACTAAATTACATAACAATCTATGGTTATCAAGCGCTATGGTAACTGTCTTTCTCGTTCTGGCATTTAACCTGGCGTTCAATAAATTTAAGAAGATTTCTGAACATATAATACTGATTGAAAATTTGAACAGAACATAATAAAAAAAATATCTTACATATTGAATATTCTACCAGTCTATTAGTGACAGTGTCATTTTATATTCACAACAAATAAAATGATACTACGATCAGCCTGAAATATTTCAGTCTAAATTATTGGCTACCTAGATATGAAGTAACTGTATCTGATTGCTGTATTTACACATCGAATCATTATCAATTTTCTTTCAAAAGTTTTTACTCCATCTATCAAACTGTGAAGAACATAATCTAACCAAGTTATAAAGAACTTAAGCCCATAATTTGCATTATTGTTGAGTAATAAACAATCTTACCTCATTTTTTTTTACCGTTTAACATATTACGCTATATGTCGTAATAATAATGAACTGCGTTACGTAAGTGGTGTTCAATTGATGTTTGTGTGCCGATTATTCGTAATCGTGTTTGTTAATATAATCAGTTTTCTCTTTAAAGGGAGATCAGCTTATAATCTACACAAGTAATAATCATAAAATCAATCTAGAGTCGTGAGAAAACATTTGTTCTCGACCATACTGTACTCTATAAATGTGTCCTAATAATAATCTCTGGTCCACTGTATTTGGGGTCAGTTGATTTATACCAAATACCAATAAGTAGTTTTGGTATTTGTTATTCAATTATACAATATATATCATGTCTAGCTGTTTGCACTATATAGTAATAACCTTGATATTCACATCTTATTAGCCTCCTCATTATGACGTCAATTATTTTTTGATTACTCACAGAGATTGATCTTAACACAATATTAATTGTAACTATTTCTAAAGACGGTAAGACAAAAATGGATAGCAAATTCGTGTCAATATAATGTAGACGTTAGAAGAAAAACACATAATCGCAATCACGTCTCGGATATAAGAACATTAGATAACATTATGAGAATTCTCCTTTCTGATGTTACGTACAAATGTACCTTTCGCACAAATACATAAGACGGAATTTATTAATTTATAACCTCACCACATATTACTAGATATTAGCCAATTGTTTGTAGGTAAAGTTTATAATTAGCCAAGAATAACAAAATCCATTGCGTACCTACTATTTAATGTTTAGGTTTTGAAATGTAATAATTATACAATGTCACTTAAGAAATGTTTAAGTGTAACGATGTTCGTTATTACAATCGCAATTTGAAGATGTATTTGTTTCTAGCAAATATTTAAAAACTGGTTCAATAACAAACTACAATTTCTTAATAGGCGTATCATTAAATTTCCTGAAACATAATCACTATTCAAGGAAATCAACAATTCCGTAACCTTTTTGAATTATAGTAATTTCATCAGCCTAATCGGCACACAAATCAAATGCCATGCATAATGTACAATTTTGTAGAAGACATAGAAAGAGTCGTCCTTGTCGCTTGCCCAAGAGCTGACATTTCGAACAGAGTCAAATGTCACGAGCGCTCACCCCACCTTTGACATTTAAATACCCGAACACTTCCAAGTGGCATTTCCACTTTAGCACAAAAAATGTTAATACTCAAACTACATATTAGATATATTTATAATTACTTAATATACAAACTATAAACATGTTGATTTATAGTTCGAATGGTATTTAAATTGAATAAACTGTTATATGTATAATTAGCTCTTGCCTTCTTCCGGAATTGTGGTTTTAGTTTGTCTCGTGAATAGTACATTTATGTTATATAAAATGTAATGTTATTTGTTGATGCAGCTGTTGCTGAAGGGCATCGATGGCGGAGACAAGCTGAAGAAACAGCGAAGAAAGACGAGAGTCTGGAGCAAGAGCTATGCAAGGACAAGGACGCTGGCGAATGGTTCCGGCTGGTGGCCGGCGAGGGCGACAACTGTCGCGACGTCATCCAGTGTACCGCCTCGGTATGTACGTACTCTAGGTATCCACAGGCATGCCGCGTGTACATTGCATATGCATTCTCTTCATCGCGTCAGCTCTGACCTTAACAACGCCAATGTTATTGTCACATATTAATCGATTGGATATGAGAACGTCTAAGAATTCTGTGAGATCAGCACTATAATGTACAAAAGTAATCGATTTGAGATACACAGTAGGAAATTGAGGGTTTTTAGTAATATTAGAAATAAGAAAACAGATAGACCGTAATTTTAAGTTCTGACGGTGCTATTTGTGTTATCATACTTTTTCTAAAGATTAAGGGAAATAAATATACTAACATGTATTATAGTAACTTCTTATATTTTGCATACAAAATTAAATCATATACATAAAACTATATCTTGCTTTGTTCGACCGATGATAATATTACATTAAATAAAGAGGGAAGTATATTCTTTACTTTACAGTATTTACACCGTATAACATAGAGAACGCTAAATAGCACACGCATTTCACACTTGCCTTTTCAACATAAAATTCCGCATCTCTGCGAATATGTTAAATTGTTCAAAATTAAATTATTCTCTAGGTTTATAGTTGTCTTTATATGCTTTATCCAATGTCCGACATTATGATAAGCATAAAATAAATAACGAGGAGATCGGTTTCAAGTAATATGAATATTGGTTAAGACTAAACAGTGACGGTAACGGTACAGCATTCTAGTAGACTGATTTACTATTTCATTGTAAAAACGAACAATATTAACAGTTAGGGACTTTCACTGAGCACTATAAAGTTTACAAAATAGTATTGAAGTTATTCTCCATATGTATATTCTACAGTTAATTTTTGTACTTTTATGAAAAACTTTCTTAAATGAATTTATTGAAAGAGATAAATCTATTCGTATTTTCAAATATAAGTTCTCAAAGGATGAAGCTGAAAATATTATTTGTATAATCTGTAAGAAATGTTGTAAGTGCACTCTTCTAAACGATCATTTTTAAGAATTTATTGCAGAAATAGTTATTTTACTTTAGTGATGCAGCCAATAATTTCATAATGCATATATGAATATTCGTCGAGTTATATAAATAGTGATGAAATCTTAAATGTTAGCTCTGGCTTTTGATAGTTCTTTACCTAAGAACGATCGAACTCCGTGTATCTTCTTAATTTATAGTGTGAATATAATGAATCTAAAGAATATCAGGTATCGCGTTATAAAAATTATACGTTTGTCACAAATGTGTTAAATAATTATACATTGATCATGTTTTGTTAATAACAGGGACGATCTTAACTTCCCTACTTTTTCAAAGATTATTTTCGGTTTCAAAGTAAGAGAGCAAAACAAGCGTTTTAAAAATACGTACAGAAAAACTTATCGAAAATATATGTTTTATGAATATTGTGTTTGTGTCGTAAAATTAAAAAAAAAATCTATAAAATATGGGCAAAGGAATTCATGGTTTTCAAAATTAAGGTTAACTAGTAGTTACCTATTAAATGTACTCATAATCTTGCTACTGCTATTTAAATGAGCAATTTAAAGTACATCTTTACAAATCAAGATTAAAATCATCTTTAGTTTTAGTAATTGACGGTTCATGATTTTTTGCAAACACTTCTAAGAAGAATTTATGAACGGTTTAGCTTTTAAATTTATCCTTGTCCTTGCCATTACCATTCTAGTTTTTTTTGCACGTTTTTATATATGTTGTTTTCAATAAAAATAAATGATTAAATCGCGCTGGGCTAACATGCATTTGAACAAAGAGCTTAATTTGAAAAAGATACCACTCAGTATTTCGATTAACTGATGTACGGAATATAAAATAAGACATGATGTTTTTCTAACAAAAGGAATTGACATTCTTTTTTACTTACTCATATACGTTATAATTACATTAGTTAGTCAGTGCAATAAAATGTATGATATTATTTATTTAACCAGGGTATTCAAGCTATTCGTTGTCCCGCCGGTTTGTTCTTCGATATCGAGAAACAGACTTGCGACTGGAAGGAAGCAGTTAAAAATTGCAAACTTAAAAACAAAGAGCGTAAAGTGAAACCTCTTCTTTACACCGAAGAACCTCTTTGCCAAGATGGTTTCTTAGCTTGCGGTGATTCCACCTGTATCGAACGTGGCCTCTTCTGTAACGGCGAGAAAGATTGCGCTGATGGCTCTGATGAAAATTCCTGCGGTAAGTATTTTCAATTCATATGAATCAATAATATTAAAGTCACATGTCGTATCCCACTACAATTTTAAACTGATCTCAAAATGGTTTTTCTTTATGCTACCGTGTGAGGTTAGAATTATATACAGTATTACCTACCTTCTTATCTATTTATTTCACAATACACAAAGGTAAATATATACATAGCGTAATCAGTATATTACAAAATACAAAATATCTATTTGCAGAATTATTACATACAACCTACAGTCTATCTGCACTTTAGAAGCATAAAGGCGTAAATCAGAACAAAGCAGTTTTAACTATCAATCTTACGTTTCTAATGCGAACGTATATATGTACAGCACACAAGTTCGTAAGAAAAATGTACAGGAGTATCAAATAATATTATCATCTCATCTGTTTGAGGAATAAAAATATGAAATAATAAAGTTGTCAATAATGTTTTAAGTTTTTAAATATGTGTATATTGATGAAATTAATCTCTCTATCTACAAAACTTTTCACTGGAAAGTTACGTGTTTAAGTCAGTAGGGTGTCTGACCCCACACATGAACAGCTAGTCGGTATGCGTAGAATCACCTTACAGTAGCTTCATACAATGCGCTTTTCTGCGTCGCTATATGGCTCGAAATCACTTTGAATTGTAATTATGTACATGACAAGGATACAAAATTCCATTCACCGATATCGAAGACCCTGGCTTGGAATATACTGCGAGACATACCTATAGCGCGCGTCATTTAATTATATTCTTAGGTCAAGTTACTTTTTTATTAAGAATATCATTAATATTTATAAGCTGCTCACCTTTCAGTCATTCAATGTAGATTTTAGAAATTATTATTGATATGTCTACTTATTGTATACGTGTATAAAAGTGAAATCCAGCGGATGTCAGCTGTGTGGTTATGTGATTTGACCCGGCGAAAGTACCCGTACTGGTTTCAACTCTCGCCGCGTTAACAAAGTAGAGATTTACCTTTTATATTGAAGTTATGTTAACGCAAATGATTTACCAGTAACAAAAAATATTATATTAAACAATTATTGTTTACTTTTATTAGAATTAATAGACTGATATTTTTTTTAATTTATATTGACGTTTATTTTTTTATTTCTTAGATATTGACAACGATCCCAATCGGGCCCCACCTTGTGACTCGTCACAGTGCGTGCTTCCCGACTGTTTTTGTTCCGAGGACGGCACCGTGATACCCGGTGACCTACCAGCCAAAGATGTCCCACAGATGATCACCATTACTTTCGATGATGCCATCAACAACAATAACATTGAGTTATACAAGGAGATCTTCAATGGAAAACGTAAAAACCCCAACGGTTGTGACATTAAATCTACATTCTTTATTTCGCACAAGTACACCAATTACTCTGCCGTTCAAGAAACACACAGGAAAGGACACGAAATCGCTGTACACTCGATTACGTAAGTTTTAATTTAATCTTGGCTGTATTAAAGGCGTAAGTAGAAAATTAACTCACTTTTAATTCTATAGGCATAATGATGACGAGCGCTTCTGGAGCAACGCTACCGTCGATGACTGGGGTAAGGAGATGGCTGGCATGAGAGTCATCATTGAAAAGTTTGCAAACGTCACCGATAACAGCGTAGTCGGAGTACGAGCACCATACCTTCGTGTCGGTGGCAACAACCAATTCACCATGATGGAAGAACAAGCTTTCTTATACGACAGCACTATCACCGCACCCTTATCTAATCCTCCCCTATGGCCATATACTATGTACTTCAGAATGCCTCATAGATGCCATGGTAACTTGCAGAGCTGCCCTACTAGAAGTCATGCTGTTTGGGAAATGGTTATGAATGAGCTCGATCGTCGTGAGGATCCCAACAATGATGAATACTTACCAGGTTGCGCCATGGTTGACTCTTGCTCTAACATCCTGACTGGAGATCAATTCTACAACTTCTTGAACCACAATTTCGACCGTCATTATGAACAGAATCGTGCTCCTCTCGGTCTCTATTTCCACGCTGCGTGGTTGAAGAACAATCCTGAATTCTTAGAGGCTTTCTTGTACTGGATCGATGAAATTTTACAGAATCACAACGATGTATATTTTGTGACCATGACTCAAGTCATCCAGTGGATCCAAAACCCGCGCACTATCACCGAAGCTAAGAACTTCGAACCATGGAGGGAAAAGTGCTCAGTTGAGGGTACTCAGGCCTGTTGGGTACCGCATTCCTGCAAGCTTACCTCCAAGGAAGTTCCCGGGGAAACTATCAATCTACAAACTTGCCTGAGATGCCCCGTCAACTACCCTTGGTTGAATGATCCTACGGGCGATGGCCATTATTAAGAGCCATGATCTCGAGCCTCACGAGCTCTAGTTAGTCGATGTAAAAATTTCGGTTGAGTTATTGTACGGAGAACATATTCGCGCTCAATATAAAAACAGTAAATACAATTCAGTACATCGTAGTCTCTTGATTACCGTAGCTCCGAATGTGTTTTCCTATAATTTCGAAGTGTACCGGGTTATAATCCCGCCCGTAGTCTAAGTACCTATCCTACTGAATGTAATATAGGCTCACATAAATATTTAATAGGTCTGTTTTATACTTTATGTGATTTTTCTAATGTAAGTCTGTTTTATAAATTAAAAATACAAAATATAAAAACCGATGACCTTTAATTTCATTTTGTATAGGATAACCCAAAGTACAAATAACTAAAACAACTTTTGCGAATAATTTTTATCAAGCTACTTGAAAACACGTATACTCAAAAATTTAATAAGTGATTTTATGAAGCCTATAATATATTAATACGTTATGAAAAACTATCTTATTTTTTGATTACTTTCTGTACACACTACATACCATACAATAAACTTCAAATTACAAAAAACCGGTTAAGGTTAAAAACAACAACGCTAACTTAATTACATTTCTAACATATTAACAAATCAAAAACCTTCAAAGACTTTCTATTTCTAAGAAATTTTATTTACGCAATGATCATAATTAAACGTAACTATTTAATTACTACTTCTTTCGCCATTTCTGCAAGTACATTATTACATTTTATAATAATTAGGAATTAACCTGGAATATATGTTCGAATATGTTGTACAGAGTAATAGTAAAGATGGATGACGTATATAAAAAAGTATATTACCACATTAGTTTAAATCAGTAGTCGAAAAACTCTTTACACATTAAAATACATTCCGAATGTTCATGGTATATTTACTTACCCAAAGACGCACGAATTATTACTATAATGTTGCCAGTACCCATTCATCCTTGTATGAGTCCAGCCTTATTCTCAGAAAGTTAAGAATGGTCAATACTAGTTTATCTATGAAAATAAATTGGTAGAATAATTAACTTTAAAAAAGTAATCATTTAACACTGATAGAAAACAAAACATTGTCAATAAAGACAAAACAAAAAAAGTATTCATATACTTGTCCATTGTATTTTTTAATTGTTATAATTATTCGTGTCACTAGATTTAATACATTCATCAGCTCTATCATAGACCTACGTTATTTCTATGTATGCTATTACATCAGTATGTAAGTACATATGGTTACTTAAAGAATATACGAAACTATAGAACACATTTTATGAAGATTTCCTAAATCATTTTGATACGATATCAATAAACGCATACCAATAATCAACTTTTCTGAAGCTTCATAATTTTTTTAGTTTAAGATAACACAGACTTACCTAGATCCAGCATACGTATCACATGAACCGTGATATGTACGTACGTGTAATGAGATTTTTAAGTCAATTCTGAAACCGCTAAATATTCTGTACCAAGTTTTAATTCTTTGCTTATGTACTGTTAACTTGAAGTAAAAACTAATCGAATTTAATAGTGATCAGCTACGTTCTTTGTTTCCGTGGTCAGTGCTGTAATACCGCGGTACTGATCTGTGAGTTGTGAGTTTTTGTAAAGTTCTGTGAATGTATATATCGTCGCGATAATACTTACTTAATAATAAATCTACGTTAAATGATTTAATGTTTCAAAGGATGTTTTGAAAACTTCCGTATCATGAGAGATTTTATTTATAAGTAACTATTGATCAACTGCAACTTCGTTCTCATTTAGCTTATCTAGTTGTCAGGAACAATGTAGCTTCCTATTTGAAATATTATTCTCAGAATCGAATTAGTAGTTTTAGAGATTGACACACACAAAACATATTTACCTACTTTACGATTTTCTAACAGTAGTGTAGATATGTATTATAGAGTATTATGTAGTAGTAGGTATGTATTATAAAGTAATGTCTAACTGTTAATAGCTAGGCAGTTAGATTATTGAAGTAACAAGTAGGTATTAGGAACTTGCTTGCATATGGTTAAAAGTATTTGAGAAGGAATGTTATTGCGTCTACTATTTTGAAAACTATATTGACAGTAGAAAAGTTTATTGATTAATATGTATTTAGCGCACTTTACACATTAGTCAATTAGCCTTTCTATCACTGAATTGTTGTTTACACCTAAAATATACATAAAATCCATTTTGTAATATAATGACTTGGATAATAACAAGTGGCCTTCGAATCAACACAAAAGTATAACTTTAGAATTATAACCGCTGACCACATCAGTTCTTTTCAACTTAAATCAAGGGAATAAAGACTTAGTAGAAATCATTTACTTTTTAATTAAATTATGTTATATATATGTATATATATATTATGTATATATATTATGTATATATATTATGTATATATATTATATATATATATATAAAGTTCGATGAAACTTTTATTACACCTATATTACAGTATTCAAATTGAGTAGATAAAAGTAAAGAATATTAAAGAAGCATATTATAAATAAGAAATCTCAAAATAAATAAAATGTTACGGAATAAACTAGGTATTGAGAACAAACATTATGAAGGAAAGATAAAATGTTAAAGTATAACTAGTAACTTATGTAATCATGTTGTGCTTATTGCAACGGAAATAATGAATAAATAATGTATACAACAATATGTTTTACATTTTTCTATAGATGGTAGGAAACAACAACAATACCCGACAATCGTTAATCGATTCTATCTTCATTACGATTTACATGCTGTTTTATCTATCCAAATATTATAAAGAGGTAAAGTTTGTGAATTTGTGAAATGTAGGGGGTAATCTCAGGCATTACTGAATCTTTTTTTTTTTATTTAGTCTTTGGCCTCTGTGGAAAAATCCACAATTCTGCCAGTGTCATGTACGTTTTGAACTATAATGGTAATTAACTACTAATTAATAATAATTTAACAACAAAAGATAAGAAGTTGATTTTAACCACCACCATTTATGTGCAACATGTAACAAAAAGACAATAAACCCTTGGGGTTAGTAAATTTCTAAACATCTAGGTTAGTAAGTATATACCTTATATATGTACAATATATCTCTAATACAGAAAACTATGGTACAATGTTTAATTATAGCTTAATCCTATACACGCTAATATATTTGCACAAAAGGGAAATAAAAGGAGTAAAGGAGAGGGAGAGGAGGAATTGCATATGGGTGGGACGGGGTATCGCCTGGGGGAGTATGTCATAAAGAGACACCCTCCGATTTGGGCAATTAAAAAAAATATGGTCCAAGTTTCCTTCGTCCAAACCACATTCACATAGCGAGTGATCCCGGACTCTAATTTTTGCCAGATGGACAGGCGTGCAGGCATGGTTTAAACGGATACGACAGATGACCGATATCGTACTCTTGTCTATGTTCCGAAATAAGGAAAACCAGGGTTTACTAGGGATGGTAGGTTGAATATACCCATAAAATTTCGCCTTAACCTTGTATGATGTCTTCCACTGAACATTCCAAGCTTTAAACAACTGGTGTTTCATGCTTGTGCATAGATCCCCGGGAATGATCTTAAAATGATCTAGGGAACCTATGTTGCCAGCTTGTTTGGCACAGGAGTCTGCGGTTTCATTGCCTGGAATGCCCGAGTGACCCGGAATCCAAGCCAAGACAATTTCTAAGTTTTGCTGTTGACAAATATACAGGGATTCTTTGATTTTCCAAATTATTGGGGATCTGTATTTGGATTTGAAAGGATTAGCCAGTATGGCTTGCAAGCAACTTTTTGAGTCAGTGAAAATGATAGACTTTTTGATACTATGGGAAATTACAAAATTTATGGATTCTAAAATTGCGATGGACTCACCAGTAAACACTGTTGAAACTGAAGGGCACTTGAAACTGAGAATGATTTTAAAAAAGGGTATCCACACGGCTGCTCCCACATTTTTATCTTGGGCCAGTTTGGATGCATCAGAGTAGATAGCTAGCCAGTCCGAAAATAGTGAAGCAAGCTTGTCTTTTAAAATTCTGTTAGCATTTACTAGGTCATTCTGAATGCCCAGATCTAGGATTATATTAGGTTGATACAGCAAAGCTTCATAAGGAAGGGAGAAAATAATCTTACATGGAAACTGCAGGATGGGAATAGTTAGCCGGGAAATTTTGATGAAACTGCGTAGAAGACAAGGCAAATCGAATAAGGAGTTGTAACCCTTGTTTTCAACTATGCACGCTAGATGTCTTAGCTTCTGTAGAAGAGGGTGTTCGGAGTTTTAGAGGAGTTTACATAGGAACTTGTCCGAAAGGAATTGCCTGCGTAGGTATAGAGGGGGGTCCACACATTCCACTTGCATCGCGTCGATGGGTGAGGATTTCATGGCCCCTAAGATAATGCGAAAGCATTTTGATTGTATTTTTGAGAGTTTCTCAGTGACTCCTTTATTAGAGGGATCTAAAATAAATGCTCCCCACCACGCTCCAGATAACGACCGCATGATATGGATGTTCTTCTCACATTTGCCAGAGATATAATCCCCATGCGGAGACCCAATCATTTTAGCATCTAGCCAAATACCTAGAAATTTAATCTTCGTTGCCTGGGGAATTTCTTCTTCACCCACTCTGATATTAACTACAGGGATATTTGTCCGTTTGGAGAACACGACCGCTGCACACTTGGGGACTGACAGAGAGAGACCATGTTCCAGTAACCATGGCGAAAGGTACTGAAGGGCAGAGTTTAATCTGGATGCAGCATTACTCGGTTCCGATACTGTAGTGTACAGAACGAGGTCGTCGGCGTATTGTAATATGGAACAGAACGGATTCACAACTTGGTCTATGTCATGTGTGTAAAGACTATACAGCAGCGGACTGAGTACAGAGCCTTGGGGTAAACCCTTCCACACAGTGCGAGGAGAAGAGAAGAACCCTTGATATTTTATGATGATCTTTCTCTCCATCAGGGTATTGTATATAAAGTAAGCTAGCTTAACCGGGATCCTCAGCTGAATTAGCTTATTCCTGAGGACGGGAAGCATAACGTTGTCATATGCAGACGCGATGTCTAGAAAAACCCCCACCAAATACTCTTTCTTCCTAAATGCACATGCACGTCAGTCGTGAAGATCCCAAGACTATCAAGTGTGCTGCTGTCTCGTCTAAATGCGAATTGAGATTTGGATATTAAATTGTTGTTCTCCGCGAACCATTCCAAACGGAGTTTAATCATGCGCTCCACTATTTTAACCAAGGCTGATGAGAGGGCGATAGGCCTACGACTTTTAGGGTCGGTTGGATTTTGACCAGGTTTGAGAATAGGGATGATAACATGTGTTTTCCAAGGATCTGGGATTTGTTGGGAGTTGTATATAGTATTAATTAAGCGAAGGAAGTACTGTTTATTTTTACTGGACGATTTTGATATAAACGAATAAGGAATTCCATCTAGCCCAGGGGAAGAATCGGAGAGTCCGTCTAGAGCCATTTCTAATTCAATAAGCGAGGAGGAGTCATCCATGCTTGTTGGACCAGTACATTGAACTGGGTATACTGGGAACATATCTGGGGATGGAACAAATCTATTAAGAAAATTATTTTACCAATAGACAGCCACATTATTTGTGATTATCATAGGCTATGTATTAACCTGAAAAATTAAAAGACTTTTTTGTGGTAGTCGTATTTGCAAAGTAAGTCGGAGAAAAAACGGTCCAACGAAAAGGTTTCTTATGAACGCTGTCTTAACGATGAGAGATATATGATTGAGTTGTAAAGAAAAGTTGTAAAGCTTCATAATGCCTATTACCGCCCAACGAAATGGCCACGGGTCAGCTAGTATAAACATATATTCATATATGTTTTTCATTTAAATAAATGTACATATATATTACTTAGTTTCTACACAAGTAGCAAAGTCTTCCGTATTATGTTTTGTTAAACTTAAACAAGTACCAATTATTTTTACATATTTTATTATGAAGTAGCCTTTGATCATATATTTACTGAATGCTACCTGTTGTGATTAAAGATGATAACACATCCTATTTAGATATATTATCTCAAGAGCAATTCATTGTCAGAACACTTTAATTCGATGCCCGTTAATTAAGGATTACAAATTGAAAAAACAGTCATGAGTTTCCACAAAACATATGAGGATATGTTAATAAATTTATTACGGTAACTAAAAATACTTCCAATTAATTTTTATCCATGTGGGTATAACAGTATATACCTAAAATTTGACTCCAAGGGCATTTAGTAGATAGAAATTTATAAGTGCGGTATTGTGATTAAAAATTATTCCATTCGTCACACAACTTTTCGGTTATGGAAAAATACACTTGTAGTCATGAATCATGTCTCCTGTACACTGTACACTGTTCCAATCCCACTGTATTTTGGCACCTTAAAACATAAGCACTCAAAAACAAGTTTGATGATATTCATATATCAGACTCGTAACCATTCGACCGTCCAAAAGGAGATATTATTTTTGCCTGGTTTCAAGTCATTAACCTCCCGTCGAGACACATGACGCTGTAAGTATATGTATACATATGTACTTAAGCTTCACGACAATTTTTAACCTAAGTGAGAAAGAACCGTATTAGGCAGGGTATTGACCACAAGTTTTGAATCTGCTTATTGAATCTACAGTTCTCTGTTTGCATATCACATAAGCAAACACAAATTTAAAATACCTATTTACAGTGATTGTAGACGAGACAGACAAAGCTCATATGTAGTGAAGCTGATTTAAATTCAGATTTTATTACATTTTGTAACTAATCAAGATTCTGTGTACGTTTTCATTTTAATACAAAAACTAAATTGTTCAATGTTTCAATGCAACGTACAAATGTACTCCTCCCAATAATATATATATTTACTGAAGACCTTTGCACATTATATAACTGTGTAGCTTATAACAATAAGGAGAATAACGCCAGGTCATATCACAATCTGACGATAATATATTTCGCAAGATTACCTGACAATATGAGAGCGTCCCAATTCTTTATGAAGTATGAACGCATTGCGACGGTATGCAGGGTTCAGATGAAACAATAGGCCGCGGGTGCTACAAACGAGATATCTTCTGCCACAGTTGTGGGTGGTTAGTTGCACATCATCATCTCGTGTAGGTATATATCCTCACCATAAATAACTTTCCATTTTGTTTTGTAATACGCAATGTTCAGGACAAAGAAGAACAATTGAATTGTTGCAGCATCTAAATAAATAGAGAGTTTAGGCTGCGTTTAGCGTAGATATTAGGTACGGTAGTGTCGAGAAGCTCAATACAGCCTGCAGTGAAAGCAGTGAAAGTCTCATGCGATGCGCACTTCCAAAATACTTGATTAACATTTGTTAGGAGATGTCATTTCTAAACATTAAAATTATATATTACATCTAATGTACAGGTTTACTAAAATTAACTAAATAATTGTAGCCGTATTACATTGGGTAATTTTCTATATATCTCAATAGTTTTGACCGTCACCTATTCCTGTACATCGAGAAGTTCTATCGTAAACTGACCATTTATAAAAATAATTGCGTGAAACATACTGCAGGTTCACCATAAAATTATTTTATTGAATCGTTAACAACGCATAATTGACAATTTGACACTTTATTACTAAACTCAACATACCGTATAGAGTGACTCAAACAATACTTTTAATTCAATCACGTGTAATAACAGATTTCTAAGTAATAAGTAAGTAATTTGTAAATGTTATTTGATTTAGAAAAAATAATTAAATATGATTGTTACATTTAAATCATTCAAGTATAATATACTGAGGTGTTAGTCATTTAAAAAAAGTAATAGTAGGTACAAAGGATAATGTCCATCCCTAAAGTAGTTTTAAATAATAAAAGAACCTCGCAACACTACAATTGTCTTTGATACTAATTTATGCACATTGCATGCTCACTCAAAACTTTAAGTCTGTTTTCTTTAAATTAACTTCGAAAAGCAAAAGAACTATACACGCAATCAATTCAAAGAATACATACATGCATAGATTATTATTTAATTGCTTCATAAGACGGTTTAAATGTATATATTATTAGCCTCTGCCCGCGACTTCGTCCGCGTAGAATAGTTAGATTAGGCTAACGCCAAAACACAACGGAAGCTCTCGATAGCAAAAAAACCCCATTTTGGAAACATTCTTCATTGGTGCTCCTCTCCTGTTGGTCTTAGCGTGATGATATATAACCGATAACTTTCCTCGATAAATAAGCTGAAATTATTTTTCGAATCGAACCAGTTCCTGAGATTACCCCTATAACGTCACAAACTCACAAAATTTACCTCTTTATTATATTAGTGTAGACATATATGTACACATATACAAATATTGCTAGAAATATCTACTGTTTTTAAGCTACAAACCTCATGGCCATGTATTGTTTGTAAAATCTTAAACAGTTTTTTTTTTAAATGTCAAAGGTTTTAGTTGTAAGAACAAGGAAAATATACTTATAAAACGTGGTAGGTAAATAAGTTTATACGGGTGGTTATTTTTGCGCAAGGGTTTCTGCGAAGACAGACTCACCAAAAAGTGATACAAAAATATGTATCTGGTCTTTGAAACGCATTCAAATGTTTATTTAAACTTAAAACCGGTTTGTTGACGACTGACTACGGTTCATAGGCTATAAATAACTAAGTCCAACCACTATCTCTGGTGGCTGTACTTACTACCAGAATTATATAAACAAATAATATGAATTAAATACTTTGAACAGTATATCAAGTGGAACCTCTAAACCAATTTTTAATGTATTTATGCTAATCTTAAATGCCCTTCTTGGAAATTTTGGCGGGATTTTAGGCTGTCATGTACTGGATTTTATATTTTATTCATAATCTTGTGTTGTATAACTCTGTATTTTGTCAATTTGGTGGCGTTTTACGTAATATAGTTAGTTTATTGTGCATAAGTGAAATGAATGGCAAATAATACCACGGAGCATGAAATTCTGACATGTCACAAAAACCTGGAAGGTTCTAACAAGGGATCCACCATCTTGTTAGAATATTGAAATGGTCACACGACGCTTGTAATATTATTGTACTATAACGTCCAATGAAACAAAACATTAACACTGGCAAGTGCTTCTGCGGAGCCAAAACAAGAAAAAGAAGAAGTGATCTTATCTTATCTTACAGTCGAGTATTCAAACACAAACGTAATTGTTAATCTATCTTTTAACATTGCAAAAACTAGTAGCTACTTATATAAGAAGATATACCTAGCATACTTATATGTATTTTCACCTGTTATTTTCTGTATGTAGCATTTGGTTTCATTTTGTTACTAAACTAATATTTCTTATAAAATTTACGTAAAAATAATTAAGCAGTTATTAACATGACAAATAGAGTCTCATATCTTTTTTTTTTTTTACATGGGGAAATCCCTACGGATGCCCACCCTGGCCGGGCAGCTAGGGTGGGGTATGTCCTACTTGCACGGACTAAAACCCCATGGTGCCTCCTTACACCTGTTGGCCGGAGAGCAGGAACTGCCTACGGCACTACTTCTGCTCACCCGGCAGGTGTCGGCCCCTCATAAGGGGCCCCTTCTGCGGCCTGAGGGATCAAGGTGGGAGAACCCTCAGGGAGGGGCGGGTGTTGCCCCCCCCCCCCCCCCGACGAACTGGGGGAGTCGCACAGCACAACCCCCCCCCCCCCACCAAGTGGGCCGGCTATTAGAGTCTCATACCTAATACAACTTCTTTAGTTAAATAAATATCAATGATTCCTGAGTTTTAGGCTAGTTATCGATGAAATAAAACATATAATATTCATGATTATGCAAAATGGGCATCGAATAAAAGATACTGCCCTAATAACAGTTAAGTTCAACCCAAAAATAATCTATACGTTTTACTCGCAATACGAATTGAAAGATGATCTATTTAATATGATTTTTATATTTTTCGAATATAATAAAACGTTTCGTTTTCTTCCAAATATAAATCTACTAGTAGCTACTCTCATTTAAACGCAAAGGAACCAATATATATGGGATATAAATATAATGCTTAATCTTATAACTTATAATCCTGAGAACTGACACTGTAATTTTCTGAGGAAACAGATTTATAAAATCTGATAGAATATTGCAGATCAATATTTATTTTCATCATTTTAAGAGAAACGTATAAATAATATCTGTGAGATTGGAAAGTTTATCTCACACGTATTTGTACAAGAATGTATACGTTTCAGTTTTGAATCTTTTCCTATGAGAAATTACTGGTATATTTCTATGAGAAAATATAAGATTCTCTTAACTATGACATTACATATATATTTACATTACATTTACGTAAGTAAAATTAACAAAAACTCACAAGAATCAATAGATGACTTCGTCCATCACAAGCATGTATCATACCTTTTATACTTTTATAGAGTGGATCAGTATGTGAACAATAGTGATGTCTGGAATTGATTCCTCTCTGTGCATCCACTATAAGCTGTATGATGTATTTAAATGTATGTAAGGGTTGTTTCCGAACCGGTGGTAGTTTTTGCCGTTCATAAGCGCCTTATTAGGGCCTAAGCTGAATAAAGAATTTTTGATTTTTTTTTAAATAACAATGTATTGGTGAAATCTTCTACGTTAATTATCATTATATTTCAATTACATCTTTTCTTAAAATTTGTAGAAATTACTTATTTCATTAAAACGTATCTCATATTAAAAACTAGCTGTGCCCGCGACTTCGTCCGCGTGGAACTGATGTACGAAACAGTGACAAATAAAGTCATCTGTATGTATTAAGTCTAATTATCCACTTCTTTTGTACTTAAATCACATCGTCATTACAATTACAATATCTTTCAATAAACCGGACCGATTTTAATGAAATAGAGACTTAATGTTACTTGAAGATATGCTTTATGATTTTCTTGGAAAGGTTTTATCATGAACGCAGTGATGCGTGTTTAAATAAACAAACAGACAGACAGATAGACAGTCAGACATTTCTAAAAATACTTAAAATGTATTTTGTTACTTATTTAAAAATTTAAAAAATATAAACACATTCGATTTACATTCTTATTATATGTATATATTATAGTTTTTAAATGTATTTACCCTTCATTTTCCATAGAACTCAGTCTTACTTATATGGATTTATAGGAAATGATTTTGTTCTCACTCTATTATTTACAAGGAAATTATTTTATCGGAGAGCTTTGTCATAAATTTTTAAGGAGAATGGATGTAACTTTACACATGGTTATATTATTATTTACTATTCAGTTTATTAATTGTGGTTATAAGAAAATGGTTTCCCAAATTAGATAAATTTAATTACTTATTTTATTCTTAAAATGAATACATCTTGATTTTACATAGTCCTTGTAGCATTATATTATGTGTTTTAGTATATACTGCTTATAAATAAATTGTGAAGAATAAAGTGCAATAATTTCATGCTTAAATGTGCGAAAATCCTGTACAGAATTCCAATTCACTGATCCAAAACACTAACTCGGGTGTTAGATAAAATTCTTACGACCTTATATTATCTGAGAACTCAGTATTATTTTCAAAAGTCTATTGAAATTTGTAGTTTCGGTTTTTTTTTTAATTTAATGAATAAAGCTTTTAAAGAATAAATTACTGAAATAAGATTCTATAGATAACAAAAATTGTATTTTTTTGCCATTACTTTATTCACATTACTTTAGAAATATATATAACTATTTGTCATATTGTATTTAAGAAAAAAAACCTCACCCCAAGACATAATCATGTTACATAGATAAATAAAGTATAAAGATATTTGTAAAATCGCTTTGTCAATTATCTTTGGTAAGTAACCTTCATTTTATACCTACGAATACCGTGACGTATACAGCGATTAATTTGTTAGCCTATAAATACACCGACTAGATTTAATGCATGTAAGGTTCTGCAAGCATACATATGAACGTAAATGTGGCAGGCAAATGAATAAAGGTAGGTAGATATATACATCTTATATACATACGTATATGCGCATTGTCGCAAGTGAAAGGAAATATCTTGAGAATCCTTGAGTCGTTCGCGCCTACTCGCCGCGTCGCTGTCGATATGACGGTACAAATCTGCTTCGTGAACTTCTTGGTAACTACATCTAAGAAAAATTCGTGTTTCATATCATCAGAATGTATATTGTGAGTTTCTGTGACTCATATCCACAATGTCATATTACAAGAATATCATTTCGTAATCATTTAATGCGAATAATTATATGTAATCAACATTAAAACAACTAATTAGTGAAGCAACATCAAATGTAGCCAAACAATGACTTTAGATATCGGCGTGTGAACAGGAATGTATAAAGCACCAATGTATGTGCTTATAGCTCTCATCTAGGTCAAATGTGCACGTAACAACCGTATATCGAAAACCAATTGATAGTTTAAATGTTAAATCTTCTCACAGTTATGTAACTCCACGACGCATCTCTCGAAAGTGCAAATTATGACAGCTCTAACTTGTCTACAGTAAAATAATATATATGACATAAGCAGGATCTTATAGAATAACGAAATTGTAAATACCTACTTATAGAAAAACAATGTAAAGTCTACCATGAAAACATTTTAATATGAAAGCTAACTGTTTATTGGAAGTGTAATAGATGCTTGTAATAATAGATGTATAAACCAATATTTTTTCAATTATATAACTGTAAATATTTAGTTTGCTCAATAAAATTATTGACACTATAAGAATGTGCTTACAGAAATACAGTTACTTTAACATTAGATCTAAAAAAATGTTTGTCACGAGGAGTCCAGTATTGGCTATAAACGGTTATTATTGTAGCATTGCAGTACGAAGCGCCGCGCTGCGCCTTCACTGCCAAGCCCGGGCCGTGCCACGCCACGCTGGCGTATTCGTAGCACGCGACTTAAGCTTCAACTCGACTCGCAACACGAATGTCGACGCCGCGACGCTTCGCTTTTCGGATCGACGCGACGCGGCCCCAGCGCCCGTGCTCTAAACCTCGTTCCGCGGACCTTACATAACCTGAGACACCCGGATGTTATTACAAGGCCAACCAATACATCAGCTAACATTTATTTAAATGCAGACATCTTAACTAATCTCTCAAAATTAATAATATGGAATAACTGGAACGTAAAGTTAAATAAATAAACAAAAATTATTTCTTATTCTATATCAAGATTCGCTTCATTTCCCTAACTATTAGTTAATATCGTTGATCACTTCAATATCCTTGTAACTGTAACTTGATGTCAAACCTGAACTTGCTTTAGCCTTAATAAAAAACTCTGTTTTTCTAGATTTCTATTCAAAAAGCGCTTATTAACATTTCTTAAAAAATAAGAAAGAATAAACTGTCTTGAAACCTCGTTTAATAAAATCTTAGAGATTAGATAAATAAGCACTAGTTTATTTATAATTTACTAGTGTCTGTCGGTTCATTGGTACTTCGCTCCTATTGGTCTTGGCGGATAATATCTGGCTTATAGCTTTCTTCGATAAACGAGCACTGAAAGATTTTTCAAATCGGAAAAGTAGTATCTGAGATTAGCACGATCAAGCAAACATACTCTTCAGCTTTATAATAGTATTATAAATATCAGTCTGTATGTGTAGATATCTCATCATAAGACATCATTGTATGTTCGTATTCTAATTCTAATAAATATTTTAAATGAAGAGGTAAGTTTGTTTGTTTGTTACGCCTTAACTACAAAACCGATTATTATAAAAGTTTTGTATACTCGCCAGAGATATAGAACAGGATATAATGTACCTTTCACCCAGAAAAAAGTACCAAAGCGATATTAACACCAATGAAGCCGCGGACTATTATGTATTGTGTAAAATAAAGATCAAGTTTGCAAGAAAACGTATTTTTCTCATATTATTAAAAATATACCGCAACGTGTAATATACAGTTATTGCTTATTCAATAACGGATACTATAAAGTATATTTTTAATAGATATCATTAACTTTGTTTTTTCTCGACCTAAATTGCTTACTTCCGCCCCAATGGCTTTTCTCAAAGCTCGCAATCACGCAATGAAATAAATTGTTTGTTACAATATTTTTGACAGATTAATTAATAAAGTACCTACCAGACAAAATTGGTGAGTAGTAAACCGCTAAATTTTCTTAGGTTAAATAATCATGACGTATAAAATATTTATTTTGATAATAAGTTATACTCATAGGAACACGCAATCACTACTTGTCCAACATAAAGGTAGTTAATGTAACTTAAATATGAAAGTTACATAAAATATATATCATCGTAATTATACAGAATTATTTAGTACGTTATTTTCTTTAATATTTAGTTTATGTTGCGTATTTAAAAACAATGCACTGACAGCAAAATTATGGTAAATTGTTACAATCGTTACTTATTCCCTAATTATCAAACATATATATAAATTTACTATAAATCCCAGTAATAAAGTATACACAAGTTACCTATCAGTTATACTATACACACTATAACAGTTAGATGGAGAAATAATTACAAAAATATTAATCTACATATTAAATGAAAAAATATTTCCTTTGAGACTCAATCACATTCAAACTACGTGCGAACATTTTGACATAGGACTATAGAAATTCGATGCAGAATTTTTCGTAAATTGATCTAGGCTACTTATTGTTTAGATTCGACTGGGTTTGTATTTTTTTTTATTTCCAAGGAAACTGGTGGGATTCAGCTAATGATATAATACAACAAAATCCATAAAGCTCCATGAAAATGAATTGTTATTGATTTTTGAGCTTGCTATTTTCACGTATTAGAAATAATAACTATTAACGTTCAAAATAATTCAAATATTTGGATTTCTCTAACTTGAAGGTTGTTTACTGTGAAGCTATCGTGTAGCAACATAAAAAAACTCAACTTATAAAGAGCAATCTTAAAAAGTTGGATTTGAAATGTCAAGTTTATTATTAAGAAGAGAGTTACTTCCGTTCTTCCATCGCTCTTATGTTTTATCTGCTATTCTTTGTTTGTTACTCGATAAAGTAACGATACGTCGGTACTAGTTTACTACTAGACTACTAGTTTCCAGGACTTAAGTAATATTACACAACTTTAATCACCTAAATAAATAAACAATATAGACCGTCAATGTAGAAATGAGACGAAATGTCTTTTACTGAATTATTATCTATTTCTAAACAAATTTTAACTAAAAAGGCAAATCATTATTTTAGGATCTGCGGCTGCACCCTCGTTGATTTTATATATCAAATCTTTTTTCGTGTTCAGTGACTTTATATATTGTTCACGTAAATTAACTTTTTTTGTCATTTCATGGATTTATGCGATCAAAACTATCGACAAGTACTTAGAACTCAATAGTTTTAAGTTTTAAAAAAGCCATATAAATTTAAATCCCAATTCCAAATCCGAGTGTTTTACAAGAAATTCCTTCTTGAGCGATACCTAGAGTATAAAAACAACACTCTCCTCAATCACTCAGTCAGTCAGAAAATTGCCTTATATAGATGTATTGAACTCAAATAGCAATATTTAAGCATCCACAATGGTAGCACGCTCAGCTGTACCTGCCGAGGCACACCATCGGGATCTTGACTACAATATATGTAATTCAGAGCTATTTATACGGGTATTAGAAAATGTCCAGTCACCGTATTATGGTTTCAACATGATATTGATTTTCATCGAAAGTTCAGGGTTCGTCTAAGATTCGAATCCATGTCGACTAACGAGGTATCCGAGCGCGAGAATAATAAGCCAGCATCACTACTATTGCTAACCGAATGATTTATTATACTTATAGATAAATTACAAACAGCTAATCTACATATTGGTATCAGATTAGACCAAAATTTTAATGCCCTAATAAAAAAATAAGCATTGCAGTGTTGACAACTTACAATTCTCTTATAAAGATCTGTGACATTTTCTCTATTCAACTCATCTCACGTTTAATTATTGAATTCTATATATAATTGTGATTTTGTTTAACTTTATTTTGCACTGGCCTCTGCCCGCGACTTAGTTCGCGTGGAATAATTACTTTGGGCTAACACTAACACGCAGCGGAAGCTCTCAAGACGAAAAAAACCCCGATTTTTAAACATTCTTCACTGGTGCTCCGCTCCTATTGATTTGAGCGTGGTGATATATAGTTTATAACTATTCTCGATAAATAAGCTATATTACATTGAAATAATTTTTGATATTGGATTAGTAGTTCCTGAGATTACCTACAACGTCACGAACTCACAAACTTGACTTCTTTATAATATTAGTATAAATGGTTATCAACTTACACAAATTCTATTTGATTGAAAACCTTTGTAATAAATTTTTAATACGTAAAACTGAGAGATAATATTGTGAAATTTTAACCTTAAATTAAATATATAATAGGTACATTATACTAAAGATAAAAATATGATCTATGCATATATTGCAAGATATCGTAGAAATACGTGTTCCCCTTAGTAACTATATCGTTCGTTCGATATACATAATACAGTATAAATTAATCAACTGTATGACGTTGAATTATATTAGCCTTGACTTTTGACAAATATGATAAACCTCTTCTAACTGGATAAGTCGCTATATAAATGTGACCTCTGAATATATTGACATTTTCACGGAATGTTTTAGTTTATACATATTTTGAAACGAATAAAATTTCTTAAAGGTATATTAATAAGCCTTTACGGTTATATACAGAAACGACGCTGTTATGTATTTCTTAATTTAGTATATTAATTAATAGATAAGGTTTCTTGATTATTTTTTTTGTTTACATAATCCATTTCATTAGTGTAATGTTAACCTACATTAAAAGGCTTTAAAGATAAACAAATACAGGTTTAAAACTATGGTTTCTTTAACACTCGCGTTAATGCAAAATATAGTCTCATTTTTGATATTTATTAAATGCACAACAAAAATAAAACATTTAATAGGACAAGCATTAAATGCAATGTTAGTAAAGATAATTTGACAAATAACCCTGATAGTGATTGTTTTTATTAATAAATATTCTAAAGTCAAAACTAAATACTGAGGGTTACACTTAGGAGATAGATATTTTGTAACAGACTTACTTTACTTCCCTGCAAATCAAAAGAGAGTGTATTCACTATTAGGGAAGATGAACACGACATTTTTTTTTTTTTCAAATAAACTCTAAATACCACTGTAATTAGTATTTCTGGGAAATATTACCCTTTCAGCATCCAGATTTTTAAATACTACATAAGTTTCAGCATTTGAAAAAGCTCTACTACCACCTATGGTTCCAACGCGACATTTTTCTTCCCCCAAAACTCCAGTTTCTTCACAGAAATTCGAACCTACATCGATCGACGCGGTGTTCTAGAACACACTAACCACTAAGCCATCATCGCTTCATATTCACCAATCAAATGTTACTCAGAAAAAAAAGATACATTCCGAGTGATATAACAAAAGATACGTTTTGGATCAATGTTCTATTATTGTAATCCTTTGATCACAGACTTTTCTAGATTTTTCTAAACTTAAGATCGAAAAAGTCTACATTACGTAGTACAAATAAAAAAGCAATCACGTCTGTCTATGTTTCAACGAGCATTACGCAAATTGTAACCACCGGATTATATTTTCTCGTTTCATATCGGTATAATGGCAATTTATGATTAAACACAATGAGTCATTTTATTTTTTATTATTATTAAAACATATTTGTAGTATCTACTACATAGAGTTTATGTACTTGTTGTTATAGTGGAAACATTCTCTTTTAAGGTAGGCGTGTTATACGTACACTTCCTGGTCTTTATAGCTTTGAAATAAATACCTTATATATTTTCAGAGTGCAGTGTTCAATTGCTGTAGTATGTTTCCTATTGGTGTTAAGAACATATTTAATCCATTCAGATTATAATAAAAGACTCTAATAGAAGTAAAAAACTCAAGCTTATAAGACTATAATAAAAGATTGATGTGTTTTCTTTCCCGTCTTATCAATCTATAGAAATAACTAAATGGCTCATATTTTTATTTGCCTGTAAAGTATTACTATTACAAGGATCAGAGCCAACTATTTAATATAAAAAAAAATATTTTTAACTAAGAAGAGACTAGAAAATCATTCATTAAAGCCTATACCATCACAAACGATAGACGATAGATAGATTAAATGAAATACGGCAAAAAAATGATTACGACGATGATTTGGGAACATGTTAATCATTGAAATTATCGAAATAAGGTGACTTACTTCGATACTAAATAAAATGCCAATGGGCAAATTTTAAATAATGTAAAAACACAAGTTCTATAATAAACAGTACATAGTAGATAATATGAACAAAACCACGTGGAAGTTGGTCATCATCTAATTTTGTAAGCTGAGAAATTGTTATTAATATTATAACTACATATTATAAAACAAAGTCGTCATCTGCGTTTGTCTGTTTGTTCGCGATATACTTAAAAACTATTTTACGGATTTTTATGCGGTTTTTCATTAATAGGTATAATGGTTTGATGAGGAAGGTTTACCTATATAATTTGTCAATTTTTTTTTTGAGATTGGTTGAAATATAAGGACAATTGTCGGAAGTGTCGGAAAAGTCAAGGCGTCTGGGATCATGCGTCGAAAACGTCGCCTAATTTCTTTGAGATATAACAAAACAATTAAGATAATAATCGAGGTAGACAAAGTCACGGGTATAAGCTAAAATATATATATATATATATATATATATAGTGTATACATATAGATATAATTAAGTGTCTTTGGATTAGCCGGTATAATTTGCAATACGACTGAAAACATGAACTTATTTTGACTAGTCTGTCACTAGCAGATAAGAGACTTTTCAGAGTGTTCTCTAGGAGACGCATCATATCGCTTTTCAATAGCTTTGTAGTCCGATGAAGCTGTTAAGACCTTGCTGGGTCAATAGCGTAGTCATTTCGAAAAAAAAAAGCTTTTCAATAGGAGTTAAACAGTAATGGTAAAATTTAACGGAATTAACTTAAAATAGCTAAGAAGTTTATAGAATTTAAGTAGTAACGATTAAATCATATAAACATTTGCCAACTAAACTAGATAATACATGTAAGTTTTAAAAAATAACAAAATCATTTTTGTAAGAGGGACTAGCTAGATAAAAATATATACATTGATAGTGTTATAAAAAATTCCATCACAGCCAATAGCATTCGTGGTGGTAACTTATATATAAAGTTGAATAATTTTTTGAAGAAAATAATAATAAATGCAGAATATATACAGAAAAAGAATTTTACATCTTCATTTTACCTTCATTTGACATTGACATAAATCTTTACAAAACAGGTTCATTAAAATGGGTGATCGAAAGTGAGTCTCACATAACAAGTATGCAAAAATGATAAGATTTGTTAATATGCGAACGATTTTAAGTAAATGTATATTCTTATTTTTAGTTTGATGACATATTCAAGATACTTATGAAACATATATCGTTTTAAATGGCATAGCACCATCTTTTTTAATTTCTACACAAATTGCATTCGTATCGATGAAAAATAGAGCTAGTAATATTTTAACCCGACTTAAAAATGAGCAGATTCTTGATTCGGTTGTACCTTTTTAAAGTTTGTTACCTAAAAATTTTGTCATTTATAAATCGATTTGATTTTTTTAGAGATGGGACATTTTCAACAGAATCTCAATTTAGTATCAATAACATTGAATACTGGATTTCCAAGATACAAGGAACTCCTCAATACTGATTAGGAATGTATAATAATTGAGATACTGGTAGATTTATGACCATTCGAAACTAGATATGTACTTAACTAATATCAAGGTTGTCGAAATGTCTTATTAAAGTTACTTTTATTTATTATGTAATAAAATTATGTATTAGTTTTTTGAAGCTACTATTTCCAGTGGGTGAGAGTTAAATAAATATAGTAGTTACCAGCCTTTTTGTTACTACTCTTTTGGGTTATTCTAATTTTCGAAAATTGTAAGTTCATAATTTTCTTTTCGACATCTATACTACAAACACAGATTTCAGTATATAGGGGAGAGTAGGGTAATTGAGAACGGTGGGTAATTAGGAACAGTTAGATAAATAGTACATCTCCCCGTACTACACTGTCGCGAACCTATTCTACGGCTGAATGCAGAGCCATTCATTGCGTATGCAAAAGTGGGATTGAAAGGACGAACCAGTTTTGTCACGGTAAGTCGAACAATTATTTTTGTATTTTTGATATAATTTTGGTCATCAGTTATAACACATGTAAGTATCATATTTTTGAGTTCAAAGGTATTGTATTTTAGCTCGTATCATACACACAGTACCTGTTTTCAAATGCAACATAGATTGCAGGTAATAAAAATAAGAGTGGCGACAATTTTTATGTATATTGACTGATTCAGGTAATCGGGAACGGCATTAGGTGAGTAATTTGGAACGTTCCCAATTACCCCTTATCCTCCTAATTACCCATAGTACTGCTGGTTGATTATGTAAAAATATTTAAACTTTACAAATTATTTCAGATGCCTCGTAAGAAAGATCGATCAAAAGTCTTTCTTAATAACCTCATACCATTTCTATTTCCCCCACGGGATGAACTCAATTACCCCATAGGGTATCGGGTAAACAGGAACGGTAATGTTTTTTGTTTTAGTTTATATTTTTATTAAAACGTAAATTTAAAATAACGTTTTATGACCACTAAGTACATAAATAACTAGAGTTCATGTAGCAATAAAATTTGATTTAGTTTATAACTTTTTTCTATTAGTTTTTAGCGTTTGAAGTTAAGTGTTCCCAATTCCCCCACTCTCCTATATATGTATTATATATGGACACAAACGACTTTGCGACTCGGTAACTGTTCAAGAAAGATAAATTAGATCTTATATTTGGATAACTCTGACCCATTAAAAAAAATCCAAAATTTTTATAAATGTTACCAAGATTTTTTTTTTTCAAACTCTTTCATTTTTTTATTTTTTGTGGCTTAGTATATAGAAGCTAGTAAGGACTGTGTAGCAAGACTTTCTTAGAAAATAATGTGTTGGAGCCAATAGCGTACACAGCCTTTACTATATGGCAAATCAAAGTTTAGAGGCGCTGCTGATCCTGGAAAACGATCGAAATTAAATACTCATATCATGGGTGAAAGGTGCCAAGTAATCCATGTTCACGGATGCTATTTTGGCTAAATAGCATAAAAGCGTTACTTTATTTGAAACTAGATGATGACCGCATCTTCGTCTGTATCGTTTATTATGTGAACTAAATCTGAATTTTAAGTACAAAGAAAAAAACATATACACTACACCGCTTGCCTCACTTCAACAAACAACCGACGCACGCGTAGTGCTTCTAAAAATCGTAATTTCTTAGAACGTTAATTACTTTTTATTAAATGAAGCTATCGTAAAACTAAAAAAAAGATCGAATCACAATTGAACCTATGCTTTTTTAGTAACACGAGCACTACGGTAGACCTCTATCAATTTATTTATGCGAGTGCTCGTCCAGTGATTACTTAAACTTTAACCATAGATAGAAAAAACATTTTCCAATTTTTTTATAGAAAGCTCGTCAATAGCTACTAAATAAAAGGGAATGAAGAAAATCGGCTAAAACGGAGGAGGGAGATGTTCTTAACGGGTTCTCCACTTCTTTTCTATATGTAAATATTTTAATTTACAATAAAAATTTCAATCATTAGTACTATGCTTTTATTAGATTAGGGTCTTTTAAGTGTCCCTATATAACAAACTTATCCACGGACTCACTCAAAACATATACCCAGATTATATGAGATTTTTTTTTAATTAGCCTAGAACCCGTTCGTAGCATCATCTACCAGGTTCAATTAAGAAAAAAACTAACCTACATAAAGTTAAATAAATTTCTGTACAACTTACTTTATCATAACTATCTTCACTTGTATTAAAACCTTTTTATACTCCATTGTATTGAAGAAAAATATATGAACACTGCGTCGAAGCGTCAAACATCGCGTCGAAGTGTCAACTGTCATTTGCTTATAACTATTGTCTAAGAGTTAGAAACTGTTGCGAAAACGAATTTTAAATCTATTTCCAATATATTTTTTATAAATAATCTCTGTATCACTCACAACATAGTCGCCATCACCTTTTGGTAATTTATCTATGTTGATATGTTTATATTGTATATTATTCTACGTTGTTACACTGAATATTTGGCATTAAATTCATAATGTGTATTTGTCACACTTAATATTGGCGAAATTGCCTACATAGGCAGAGGCCATACCGGAAAGAATCAATCAAGTCAGCTTTATACATTATATTCATCTGAACTACGTCCGAGCTACCTTTTTGGCTATCGGTAAATGCTGCGTTTATTTGTGCATATCGTACCTTTACAAACAAAAATATTGATTTTTACATAATTGTAGGATGGTTTTTTTTTCACTAACTTTGAAACGTTATTAAAATGGAATTATTATAAAGACATTTTCAGTACAAATTTTATTTTTCAAACTAATTCAGTTATTTACTCAATATTTAAACCGATTCTTTGTTATAAAAATAATATGTGTATAGAACAACTTAGCTATAGCTATAGTTTAGTGCAGTACTGGCTGCACGATAAAGATAGCGATAATTGGAGCAGCGTATGTTATTGACGCATATATTTAAGATGGCGTCAGTTCTAAGCCATACATTTACGTTAACGTTGTTTTATTCCACGCACGCGTAACCACAAATCACACCGCCGTGGTTTTGGGGGTAAATTTTGCTCCCGCACACCAGATTAGGCTCCGCTCGGCATCGCCCAAAGCCTAGGGCCGTTCCCTAAGCGTGGAGCCCTTGAGTGCGCTGCTCGCGCGATACAGTAACACAAAATCTTACATCACTGCAACAACATTACACATATCACCCCCACACACGTGCACGCATCCACGCTTACACATGAAAGTGGAAGGGTTTTGTTTCTTTCTCTTATCGAACTGAAATAGTTTAGAAAATTATCTGATACGAAATATATATAGGAGTTGTTGAGGTATGTATGCTTGGTACACATATATGTTCCAACAACTCATATATGTATGAATAGTTAGCTTAGGTCAGATCAAATAGTTCGCGAATTGCACATTTCAGGCAACATCCCAAGCCGAGGTGTGTCGTGAACCCTTGAGCTAGTTGTCAAATAAAATCGGCTGAGTGCCCTAATCGCTCACCTTAGTAGTCCGGTGAAGCTATTAAGACCTTGGTGGGTTAATTAATAGCGTAGTCATTTCGAGAAAAAAAAAAGTTGTTTCATTGTATATGGTGAAATCTTAATATCAATAATGTTTAATAAAATGAAATTTGTTATTTGTTATGGAAAAAAATAGTTGGTTTGAAATTAATTCTTTGTATTTATAAAATATATCAGCGGGCGTAATCAGCGGGCGTATGATTGTTTATAAAAAAATATGTCTGACTGTGATAAATTCATGTTTTTAATTGCGTTTAAAAGGTACTGAAAAAAAATGTTCCTAAACTTATTCATAAATCAAAATTTATCGAATCAAAATGCGCATTAAAAATACAACGTTAACCAGCTACCAGGTGTCCTAAATTCTGTATATTGATATATTGAAATTTGTGTAGGTGGTAGTGTCACGCTGAAGCTGTAACTGGTTTCAGCATGAATGGGTTGTCTCGTTCGGGCTTATACCACCCTCTCACAGAAAACTGACGTTAAATAACATTGCTTGCATTGTAGTGTTTCCTTCGGTCAGTAAGAGCGCCGGAGACAAGCCTCTCTTCCCCTTTCCCCCTTTGCCTTCCCTTACCCTCCCTCATATACAGGTTGGCAACTCACTTGCGACACCCCTGGTATTGCTAGTGTCTATAGACGGTGGTGGTCACTTAACATCACGTGACTCGCCTGTTCGTTTGCCTCCTATGATACAAAATATATATATATATTGATATATTAAAGAACCAGGTATTCTAAAATTCTTGTTCATCCAACGTTACCGGCTCTTGTACTAAGGTGTCGCAAAAAAGTCTAGTTACGTAGACACGTTAAAAGTGCACTGTCAGTTAATTATAGACAAATAATTTGCAATAAAATAAAATTTCGACTATAATTAAAGATCTAAGCTATCTTATCTCTCAAGTTGGACCAAACTGCATATTGCGTGCAAATTTGAACGAAATCTGTTAAGCGGTTTAGGAGTCCATCGCGGACAAACATCGTGACAGGAGATTTATATATATTAAGAAAAAGATATATATATATATACATATATATAAACCACAATATACTCATATTAATGATATTTTTACGACAAACGTACACATGAAAATGGTTAGATATAAAATTCAATTTCTCAATACAGCAATAAAAAAAATTAAATTAACGACACGCACTTTACGCTTGAAGTCTGTAGAATTATGGTTTCTATAAAATTATTAACCACGAAACACTTTTACACTTTTAGCCATCAGCTCAGTCGAAAAAGCGAAAGTTATTTTGGCCGATCAAAACTGTAAGCGACGAAATTGATTTTTCCGTAAACCGAGTAAAAACGAAAGTTATCTTTGAAAATAAAGCATATACACACTAAGACAACATAAGGTGCTAATTAGTTGAACCTCGATATTTTAGAAAACTTATTTCATTACGTCGAAGGGAAGCTGCGAAAAAATATTCATCACAGTACTGAAATGGAAAAATACTATGTGTTGCAACCAAAAAAAATACGTAGGGACAGGAGATCATTTAGTATTACATTAATACTAAGCATATACAGACACTAGTACACTTAAATCAGATACCTCAGAAAAACGCGTATAAATGCTTTTGACAAGTAATACTGGCGATGTATACTAACAGTGTATTAGATTGTTTAGCACAGACAGTTAAAAACGTTCTTAGTAAATCGCCAGGGCCTAAATTCTTTTGGCCTTATGTAAGAAATTTGTAAATAAATCAATATCTCCGTAGGACATTCTCGTTGACTCCTGTACCATATAGCCAACGTTCTACAATTAAGAATTCCTTGTGCAATACATTTAATAGAGAATCTCAAAATTTTGCACTTAATAGGTAATTTATACAATTAAAAGTAACAAAGACATCGTACGCCGCTAACGAAGAAGCAACTGAAAAGGACTCTTACAGGGAACAAAAGTTGATGGATTTAATGTCAGCTTATTTGATTTTCTCATTTGCAAAATTTTCTATGCCCATTTCTATACATTTTCTAAACAGAATATGCATTATTTTCCACTATCACGAATAATATTTTTTGGTTAGTTACATACATCATTCGAACACGTTCGTATTTAATTAAAATAAATTAAATTTAGTATCCCATAAAATCATAATATTGGTTATATAAGACTTCCAAAAGTATTGTACAATTTGTAAAATAAAGTTATTATATAAAAAGTATGAACTCAAATAGGTTATTATTTTGTAAGAAATATATTGATATAGAAATAATAAATTGTCTATAAGAAATTAATGTAGGTACTTCCCGTTTATTACACAATAATTCACGTGAATTTAGCTATATTAATAAATGTAAAAATGAAGATAATATTAAAAAACAATTCAATCTATATGACATATCTTGTAGACACTTAGTTATAGATAGTTCTAATTTATAAATATTCATTCGCAGGTTCTAAATTAATATTAAAATAAGAATACATTGATTTAATTAATTATGTTAATTTAGTAGATTTACAAATAACATAGTATGTGCATATCTGTGTAATTATCAAACGAGTCTTACGAAAGAAAATTTCTAATAGTGATCATTGAAAAATACAATAGGCATGATTATCATTTAGGTACATTATTGTTATAACGACCTCATGTGCTTATTAAAAGCTGTGATCAATATAGAATAGTTTATATTGAGTGTCGCTGTGGTACCTATAGGACTGGTGACGTATGTAAGCGCGCTGGTTGTTGAGTTCTCACTGTCTGGTTATATAAATACAAATAACTGAAGAGGGGCTGGTCGAAACCTCTTGCACTTTCTTGACGGCGCGCGTCGTAGCGACCAGTCTTTGCCGAGCGCCATGGCTCGACAAGCGTGTCTGTGTTTAGGTGTGTTGTTGCTCAGCTGCTTAGGTGAGTACCCACCTTAGTAAACTTTCAATATAAACCGATAAATCAATAAAAATATAAATAACAAAATATTGCTTCACGTAAATAAGTAAATTATTTAAGTAATAATTTTGATGAAGATATCTGAAGCGTATTATTGAATTTCTATTAAAATATTTGAGTTGTACTTGTTACTTTAAAAATAGTATCAAAATTAACTTTTTGGATACAATTTATGACAAAAAAATCATTACACAAAAATTTTGATGAATCATGCTTTTTTTTCTTTTAGACTTTCTAGTTTTCTTTTTAATTTTATAGGCTTGTAATAATTTGAGAAAGTACATCATTTAATGAATGCGTAGAATTCCACATATTGTTCATTTTCCTAATAAAATAATTTATGGAATTCTAACTTGAAGATACTTTTTATATTATAGACATAATTAAATTATTAGTATAATATATAGAGATTTATTTAAAATAAACTATAGTTTATATTTTAATACAATGCAACAAAGAAAAATGCCGGTTACCTACGTGGCTCGTTTACTTGTCTTGACCTCGATTTCTTTTCAACGTTTTAACTTTCAATGCCGACATCAGTTTGCTTGTGGTGCGGCATAGAGCTGCACAAAAGTTTAAGTATACGCTATAGAGCTTTCGTAGTATTATGTTATTCTTTAAATATTATGTAATTAAATTGTTGCATCAGAAAAAAAAAATCAATACCTATTTCTATAAAAAAATACTCATACAAATATAATAATACATATGGACAGCTTCATACTAAATTGCGATGAATGCACAGAGTGTACGCGTCATATACTCTGTATGGACAGGTACCGCAATAACACTGCAGCAACTGCCTACATTCCTTTAACCGCAGTGTTGTAACCGTTGCCTACGCTAAGTTGTTTCTGTTACCTAATGAGAATGTTAGTATTGTTTTTGCTCATAAATTATAAGTGTATGCGTATTTGTAATTACCATGAGAAAAACGACAAAGTACTGTTAAGCAAGTAATTTCATACTTCACAAACGTTCTAATTTCAATGACTTGTTTAAGTAATAGAAATATGATGATTCGTAAATATCAGTAGAATATAGGTATAATATGCCTAGGGTTTTCATATAAAGATGATAAAATATGTGCATAATATCATATAAGCGAGCGGCGAGACACGCGTTAAGCGGCAAGAAGAAGACGCCGCGGGAGATGACTTGAGCGTTGATCAACTCTGCGATGGCAGGCCAGCGGACGAGTATTTCCGTCTCACCACTGAAGGCGACTGTAGAGATGTCGTCAGGTAAGTTTTATTAGCTTACGTTATTATTCATCGTTTTCGAAATCTGCATCGTCTTACATACGAGTAGTGTGTCATGCAGCAGCTTGCCCAACGAAAACTTTTTGATTTATTTACACTCGATTTAATCACTGAATTACATAACTTTACTTTATTTACAATCGCAGTATATCTACTTATTTTATTAGAAACTTCAAGAAAACTGATCAATGTCAAAACCGGTTCTCTGATTCAAACTCAAGACATGCATGAAATGATCTAACGGTTTTAAAACATACAATTCGCTAGAATCGCTTTCTGCGTGTATATACTATAAAAAAACTCTTTATTATAGACATATTATAGTTATTGGAATGTAGAATTATTGTACAATATATTCTATCGGTTCATTTATATGCATTGTGCTTTATTTAGTATGCAATAGAAGTAGTTTGATATTCCAGTCTGTTAAGAGAACGGTCACAAACGTGCATTGAATTTGTTTCAAGTACATAAATATATAAGAAGGTATATATACCGTGTACGTTCCTATAGAATGCTAAATGTTTTACCTCGTGATTGTTTGTTAAAACTTATGTAGGTATCTTATAAAAATATATAGATAGTTATTTATCAACTTGATATTAAGTTTCAAGCTCCGTGTAGCCAAGGTTATTTTGAGCCACGTCGCGTCACCACGGCGCAGTTCGGCGCGGCGCGGTCGCGTTGCTTCTGTAACTTGTAATATTATACGTGTTGGATAAATGATTAATAGTACTATATTACACCTGATTATACGAGTTTAAATGTAGTGGCATCATAGTATGTAATCTGGCCTATAACTTATTGTATCAACTTTCATGTACGATAAATATTATTAATTATATCCTTGAAAAATTTGTTACTCTACTAAATTTGTTACTATATTCACATATATTATGTAAAAACGATGCCTATATTTTAAGTTCTGATCGAGTAACATATAAGTGAATATTTATTGTAACTTATATAACGATATGTTTGCTTCATTTAGCTTCTCAACATTGGTACAAAACGATTAAATACTTATTTATTTGTACATAATCGATTACTTATAAATAACTATTTTTACTAATAATAATCCTACATTTTGTTCAGTGCTGCATTTCTATCAACAAGAATAAATTCAAGTTCATAGTATTTATTGGTATTTTTTATTGTAAAGCAAATTAAGTGTATTAATATGAACTGGTGTAGGATTATTATTTGAGTTTGCTATCATCTATGTGCACCATGAGGGGTGCATGTAGGTGAATGCATGGCTGTGTACAGGTGTGACAGAGGTCTTGAGAACAGCATCACCAGGCTCGCGGCATTGCGCTGCCCAGTCGCTCTCGGCTTCGATATCGACCGTCAAACTTGTGATTGGAAATCAAATGTTAAGAATTGCGATAAACTAGAAAGTAAGTTCCGCTGAATGGAGGAAGTGGTCATGCGGAGGGCTACATTTCCGCATTAAAGCCGGTTAATTCTCGGAAGAACTGCTAACTTGTTAGCCTTACGAATGGCCACTTCCTGTTCCTAAACGTTTAATTTAATCCCACATTCCTTTGTCAACGCAGGTGCACTAGGTCAGGTCTTAAACAGATCACTTGCCCGTCTGGATTGGCATTCGATCTTGATAAACAAACCTGCGACTGGAAGGGTAAAGTGACCGACTGTGACAAACTGGAGAGTAAGTGCAGAACGCTATTGGCGCGTAGCGAGCAAACAGGCTTGGGTGAAGGGGCCGCGTCGCACTGTAGATTAGGTGTATTGCATGAGGCCCCAGATAGAGGGAATGGCCCTCCATGGGTCGACCCGTTTATTACGCATTAACATTCTTTATACAACAATAAGACACCGATATAATAAAAGACACGTCACGAAATAATGCACCAAAATAAATATGCATAATTATTTTAAGCTTTGGTAATAGGTATATTTATGTCTTATTTATGCCCTGTCTTTTAAATATATTCTATTTTAAGTTTCAATGTACCTATTCATTTGAACCATCACCTAATGGAAAAATATAGTAATTTCAATAAATGCAAAAAAGCTATGTAAATTAGATTTAATTCTTTCTTTGTAATCATATATACCTTCTAAAGTTTTTATATATCAACAAATGGAGGTGATATTTACACAAACTGTTTTACTGAAATCATTAAACTTTTCTATTACACCTTTGCCTTCTTTTACATAACAATATCAGCTTTAGCTTCATGATCTGACTAATTACACTAACCATTTTTCTATAATTTGAGACTCACCTAGTAACGTATATTTACTAATCATTAATATGTACAAGTAGAATAGTTTTCACTGTTTTAACAATTATGTATTATACACAAAAATTGTTGCTTTAATTTATTGGTCACGACGAAGTTATAATTTATTATTGTATTTTGGTACTTTTTCACAATTTCATTTAACCTATAATTTATATAATAATGAGATATTTTTAAATAAATTTATCCCTTAGTATTGTATTAAAGTATAGTTTTATTTTCATTAGATATACTTAATTTATTGTACAACAAGTAACCACTTTTCTGGCAGAACTTTCATAATCATTAAAGTTAATAACACTGTATTCATATAATTTATCAAAATTTTGTTCTTTATTTAAATAACGATAAACTCAATCAAGTATGAACATAATTTGCAGATTAAATTAAAATTATCTCATATATATTTTTTTATTCATCTCATGAGTCTAAACAGCATTTATTATTATTAATGTTTAATACGGAAAACTAGAAATGGTCATAATTAATCTCTTTCCATATTAATTCGTATCGATGTTATCTTTTTATCAGTTTTATTAGTTTACATACCAACTTTCACTTATAATTGAATTTTTCTTGATCTCTTCTCTACCTTTCATAACTAAGTACATACTACATTATTTTCGAAACATGATTTTCACTTTAACTTCTTATTAATGACTCAGACCTTCTTTTAACTTGTTCATTCTTTCATGCTTCGCCTAGTCTTTTCTTCTGATTTCTAAATGACGAATTACAACACTATACAACAAGAAAGTCGCACTGACGAAGCAGATAAAAAGACAGCCACCAACATGGAAAGCAATGTGAAAGTTCCCAAATATATGAGTTGTATAAGCGAAAATAAAATGTTTAACTTTTATAAAATAATTTCAGAGCCCAGAAAAATCTTGCCCCTCTTGAAAACAGATGAACCCATCTGCTCCGAAGGAAAACTTGCTTGCGGAAGTGGCGATTGCATTGAAAAAGAACTGTTTTGTAATGGCAAACCTGACTGCAAAGACGAATCAGATGAAAATGCTTGTAGTACGTATATATTTTTAAACATGAGTATTATTAATAGAAATATTGTATAGTGGAGTCAGCCACAAAGGATGGAAGTATAGCGTTTTTATCTTGTGGTTTAAATAAGGCATCCATCCACTACGATATCTATTATAATTTAATGGGCCTTTTATATTTGCAGCCGTCGATGTCGATCCAAACAGAGCACCCGATTGTGATCCGAACCAGTGTGTACTTCCTGATTGCTTCTGCTCTGCAGACGGAACCCGCATTCCAGGTGGTATCGAGCCTAACCAAGTCCCACAAATGATTACGATCACCTTTAACGGTGCTGTAAACGTTGACAACATCGATTTATATGAACAAATTTTCAACGGTAACCGTCACAATCCAAATGGATGCCAGATCCGTGGTACATTCTTTGTTTCCCACAAATACAGCAATTACGCTGCTATACAAGAATTACATCGCAAGGGCCACGAAATCGCAGTATTTTCAATCACCCACAAAGACGACCCGAAATACTGGACCGAAGGTACTTACGAAGATTGGTTGGCTGAAATGGCTGGTGCGCGTCTCATCGTTGAACGTTTTGCAAACATTACGGATTCCTCTATCATTGGACTACGCGCTCCTTACTTGCGTGTTGGAGGAAACAAACAGTTCGAAATGATGGGTGATCAATTTTTTGTTTATGATGCTTCCATTACTGCTCCTCTTGGTCGCGTTCCAATCTGGCCATACACTCTCTATTTCCGTATGCCACACAAATGTAATGGTAATGCCCACAATTGCCCATCGAGAAGTCATCCCGTTTGGGAAATGGTTATGAACGAACTTGATAGAAGAGATGACCCTACATTTGATGAATCTCTACCGGGTTGTCACGTAGTTGACTCTTGTTCAAATATCCAAACCGGAGATCAATTCGCGCGTCTTCTCCGTCACAATTTCAACCGTCACTACACAACCAACCGTGCTCCTCTAGGTCTTCACTTCCACGCTTCATGGCTTAAATCTAAAAAAGAATTCAGAGACGAACTCATCAGATTCATCGAAGAGATGGTAGAAAAGAATGATGTCTACTTCACATCCCAGATTCAGGTCATTCAATGGATGCAAAATCCTACTGAATTGTCTGCTCTCAGAGATTTCCAAGAGTGGAAACAGGACAAGTGTGACGTTAAAGGTCAGCCTTTCTGCTCTATACCAAATGTCTGCCCGTTGACCACTCGCGAATTGCCGGGTGAAACTCTACGTCTTTTCACTTGCATGGAATGCCCTAATAACTATCCCTGGATTCTAGATCCCACGGGAGAAGGGTTCAGTGCTAAAAAGTGATCTCTATAAGTTAGATTGAAAAGACTGTACACATGTAAATAATACTCAATAATGTTAATGATAATAACAATAGTTTTATATGTGTGGTAGGCCGTCAATTGAGTGCTTATTCTTAATTTTACCTAATCCACTCTTCAACATATTGTAATTAAATGACATAATGAAAATCCTTCGAAGGATTTTAAATTGTTTCTACCCGTTGACAGTACACAATATTTTAATTTCTTGAATACGTAAGTTTCAATACAGAAATCTATATCTTCATATATTTCACCACAATGATAGGTAGATCTTGATGTTTCATAGTAATTTAGGTTAATACATTACGGACAATAAAACTTTAAATTGGTTTTAGTTGTTTTTTATTATACCCTATATATGTATATACGTTTTTATTGTGAATATGTGTACATTCCTACAGAGAAATACCCATAAAGATGTTTGGTATTGTAATATAAGTTATATTAAAGTAATTATATTATACAACCATAACAATGTTAAGCTATTTTTATCAAAGGTTAAGAGAGATATAAATTACTATAGTTATATGTCAGGACTAACAGAGTACGGCGATGACAAATAAATTGGAAGTGAAATGAGTTTATACACCTACAAAGTATCTAATTTCAGAGTTTAAAACAAACTTCTAATAATCCATTCTAATAAATTCATAAGAGAAATGAGAATGAGACATGAGAAGATGCAAGTTCACTCAAACTTTCATTTGTAGCTAGTATCACGTATATATAATTTTATTTGTCTCACACTAGTACCTTCACTACTGTACGGCAGAAAACATGTAAGCTGTTTTTTATCATTATTTTTGGCAACCAATATTTCAGATTATTACTACCATTGTCCTGTAGTTAATAATATTAAAAGTGTCGTGTGATTATTTCAATATGCTAACAAGATGGTAACTAGCTAACAAGATGGATGGGAGCCCTTGTTAGACCTTCCAGGGAGTTTTTGTGGCATCTCAGAATTTCATGCTCCGTGTTATTATTTTCCATTCACTCCATTTATGCACAAAAAACTAATATATTACATAAAACACCACCAAATTTACAAAATATAGAGTCAAATAACACAAGATTATGATTAAAATATAAAATCCACTACATGACAGACTAAAACCCCGCCAAAAACTCCAAACCTGTAAGTTGTATTATAGCTTGAACCACGCGAATTTACGTCTCGTTCAGGCGAGTACAATTGGCAATTTCAATAAGTATAACTAATGTGGCATATATTTGATATGCAGAAAGTTAGGAACTTAACACTGCTTTTACTATATACTTTACACATATAAGTAAGCGAATTTAAAAAAGGTCAGTGCCATTTTCGTTTCTCTTTGTCGGCCGAATCTCTGTTTTCCTTTTTCTTCGTTTTGATAAGCTGTGATTAACGCATTTGCCAGTATCTTGTTTTATAACTACGTAATAGGTATTAATTTTTAGAGTTAGGGATAACATTATGATTTAAAAAAAAGACAACAAATATTGAAAGGGGTCAGTACTTTTATACTAAATGAAGCAAAGGAAAGAAGAAGCTAAATATCTAATATTATTACTATTAATATATAAATCTCTCTTGGTTAAAATAAACATTGTTATACGTATTTAAAGATAAAACTAATGTAGAAAATAACTTATATCGAAAACATGTAGTAACGTAGTTATATTAATGGGTAAAAGATACATGAAAAGACAATAAGGGATCCTTTAATCCGAACAACGGAGACGATACGTTATGATCCAAGCAATCACGTAACAAAATCAACGCAAAATACGCGAGTAGGTATATATAAAAGACACCGAGAATTATGGATTGGAGTATCTATCTTTTGTAGATTTTAGAGACTATTAACCAAAAATTAACGAGATTTTCAAGTCCAGTATAAAGTTAATGTTCAACACAGAAATTAATCTAACCAACATTGCAGTTTTAAGCACAATGAAGGATCACCACATTCAAACCGCAAAGCACTGGTAGGACTCTATTTCATAGCACCAGTTATTAATAAGAAAGCCTTCGATTCAATTATCTTCTAAATCTAGCTACGCTAACAATCACAAAAAAAATTGTATTCTAAAATATTTCGTATCAGCCCATGATAAACAAGCTTCATAGAAAATTGATTAACACTTTACCAAACTGAAAACTGAAAGATATTTAAGTAAATTTAAAGGTTTTTCGCATTTTGCCACAATATATTCAAAATGTGGCAGCCCTGTATGTTTGGTACTAACAGTATGCTAAGTTATTTAGCATTATTTTCAAGTGAGGAATCTACTCCTTCATAAGATAATGTAATAGGTGGTGAATTATTTTTTGCGGTGACAACTTTAAACAATTTAACTCCAACCTTGATTTTAAAAGCGGAAGAGAATGAGAAACATTTGATACTAAATAGTCATTCTTCATATGCGAGCGGGCACTATAATATTTAATCATGGCTTTCCGCAAAATAACATCTTCTTCAATCAAATACACTAATGACATTGCAATGGGCCGATGAGATGATACATTTGATGATAATTTAATAGGTTATAGTATCGACAATACCACTCGTGATATCCATGATAAAGGAACAGCTCCTGTCATCATGAAAATATTTCCTTACTTCCAAAAAAATCCCTAAAGCCTATTCACAAAGATTGGAGAAATAAGAATACAGAACACCATCTGACCTAAGTGATGTATCTTTTGTACAGGATAAACTTTTTTTAATTAATTGATAGAAAACAAATTAATGATGATGGCATTTTTCCCTACCATAAATGACAGAGCAAGTTACAGACTATGCCTAATCTGATCTATATTTGATACTGTTGTCGCGTTCGCGAGACTAGTTAGTCCACGCAATTTTCAGCTATTGAAAGAGGAAATCTTGAAAGTCTAGATACATCCATTCCACACTTAAACCGTCTGATATTATATCAAACTACTAAAGGGGTTAGTTGAAGGTGATATTGAAAGACAAAATCTATTGCAACCATCCTTTTTTTTCTATGATAACTTTTTAGTTTTGTTCGTAACATAAGTCAAAATTCTAAAAAAATTAAAATCATTCATGGTTATAATTTAACTCTACTTCTGTCCTTTTTCTTTATAGCTTCTGTTCATTCGTGACCACACTATGAATGACATGAATTGAAGACTCTATCGAAAAAAAAAATTACTTTAACAGTTTTAAAAGTTCGAAAAAAGCTTCTACACACAATCTTGTACCTTCAGAATATCTGGGATTAAGATATTTCTTTATCTACAAAGGTTTAAAGCCGTAAGTGTACGACTGTGTACACCATGTGGTCACAAGTGGCAAATTAGGGTTACAGTTAGAAAAATCTATTGCAGTTTATGGGTATAATGAAACAAAAAAAAAACAACTATACAATCAATGATGTAGACGAATATATATACTAATTTAAAAGTGTTAAAGTTAAATATAAATCAAAATCACGCGCGTCTCTTTTTAATATTTCCCGCGCTTTTCCATTCGTATTTTCCCTTTTTTAATAGCTGAGAACAAATTTTAGTATTATTAACGACAAAAAAATTGAAAACAGTCCTTGCCAAACTTTTTCGAATTCGACGATACTAAATATTGTATACAAATTTAGATGAAATAATATTACGTATTTTATTATAAGAATAGTTTTTTTTTTCTCGAACTGACTACGCTATTGACCTAGCAAGGTCTTAACAGCTCCACCAGACTACATCTAAGAATAGCTTGGAGGCAAATGCCAATTTTACATTCTTATAATAACATTTTAACCCTGTTTTTATTATTTTATTATAGAAGACGTAAACATTTTGTGTTCTTTAAATTCGTGTGTTTTTTCCAGTTTATGATTTGTGTTTTATAAATATAATAGTATAACCGAAAGTACCTGGTCGACTGAGCCTAGCTCGGTTCTTTAAAAAACATTTTTAAATTAAAATAAACTGTTAGGTGTGCCGAACAAATTTATCATTTTTTCAACAAAAAAAACATGAAAAAAGATATTTCTTTGCTGTCACTCGGATTCCAACAGGTTACACGGATTTTTGAAGCAGACGACTTTAATCTGAGTTATTTTTGTTTTGACACCGGCGGCAAAATTTACCTTTATATTCTAGCTATATTTTTTCATTGCCTGAAAATTCAGTCAAAAAAAGGTTACTATGAATAAAATCGAGCTAGATCGATTTATCGTCCCCGAAACTACCTACATACTAAGTTTCACGGAAATAGATGACACCGTTTCCGAGATTCTGAATATATTATATAGAAATAAAAATATACAAGAATTGCTCGTTTAAAGGTATAAGATATAAGATGTCAGTTGGTAAGGTCAAAATAACAAATTTGACTGGGCTGACACCTAGTTGATCTTATAGAAAGTAACTTAAAACTACTTTTATTGTAGAAATTAACTCAAATTAATTTTTTATTTACTAATTTACACGCGGATGAATTTACGGGTAACAATATATTAAATACTAGCTGTTACCCGCGGCTTCGCACTCGTTTTTTTTAATACATTAAATAAATGTAAAATTGTAATTATATGTCTAAATAACAATAAAACTCTTTCAAAAATATTTGTAAGTACGACACGCACATCATCTACTGTAACAGGTAACATGTGCATTATATATGTGAAAGCTAATAGTGTGCCGAATGCGATGGGATTTTCATCATAAACATAGCTGGAACTTGAATCTACTATGTATCACCCTCAATGCTCACTTACACTATATAAGAAAATAATGAAAATATTAACTATACATTATCGAACAATATGTGTTAAATCTTTTATTATATAGACATAATATCCATATTGTCGATATAATTAAGTTATTAATATACCTTGCTATAATTTATATCATATATAAACATATGACTCCCAATTACATTTATTCTTGGAGTCCAGTACAGCGCACGTCACACGCGCATGTTTACAGTGAACGACATATTTTTGATCAATTTCACACGGACGAATGCGCGGATAACAGTTCATCACTACATACACTACATAGTGTAAAACAAAGTCCTTTTCCACGTCTGTCTATATGTCTGTTCACGATAAGATCAAAAACTACAGAATGCTTCTTCATGCCGTTTTCAACAATATATAAAATGATTCTTGGGCAAGGTTTAGGTATAGTTTGTCTTATTATCAGGGTGGGCAACATTTGCTGAACCCGCTAGCTTAAAATAAAATAGCTAATTAGTTAGTTATTTGCCCGTAAAATTACCGTTCAAATAGGTCCAGCCGTTTCGGAGATTACTCGGAATAAATAAACAAACAGACATATTGACAGAATTTCAAAAAATATGTTGTATTTGTAGCACCACAGGTATATGTACTCACCACAAAGTATTT
>JACEII010000014.1:5254155-5282535 GCA_014332785.1 Antheraea mylitta
GCCCCCCCCCCCCCACCCGTCCGCCGGACCTGTGCAATGAGGGGATGAGCCCCCCGGCTACATCCCCTCAGGTCCGGCTACGGGGGCAGGAGGAGTTGGGCAAAGTGCCGCCTCCTCCTGCCGGTCCTCCGATGGTGAAGACGGCCACTGAGAAGGTCCGCCTCGCGGGCCCTCTCCGCTGCCTCCTTTTGCGAGATGACTTCCTCGCAAAAGCAGGCCACTGCTCGCCACGCCTGTTCGCTGCCGAGCATGGACGAGACCACGCTCGGCAGCGACAAATCCTCTCGTACTACCGCCACCAGAGTGCGGCGCTCTACCTCCCACGCAGCACACTCAGAGAGAGTGTGCTGCGCGGTATCTTCCTCAGCGCCGCACTCATGGCAGGCGGCGGTTGGCTCCCTGCGAACGATCCGGTGCAGGTACCACCCGAAACAACCGTGTCCGGTCAGCACCTGCACCAGCCTGAACGACAGGGAGCCCCATCTCCTCCCAATCCACTCCCGCAGAACCGGGCGGACGGCGTCGACGGTGTGCCTCCCGAAGCACGCGTCCGCCAGATCCTGCATCCACCTCCCGCAACTCCCGCCTTTTAACTTCTATCACCCTGGGAGCCGGAGGCTCCCCACTACGCCTCCTCGCCGCCGTGAATTTATACACGGCGGCGAGCACCCCAGCTTCCAGCTCCCAGGGAAGGGAGCCGGCGAGCGTAAAGGCCGCCGCCGATGACACCGTCCGGTATGCCCGGATTTCCCTCAGTGCACCCCTTCCGCTGCGTACTGCGCAGCGCGCGCACGTTGGTGGCACCGAGGGCATCAGCCCAGACCGGTGCCCCGTAGGCGGCCATCGCCCACACGACTCCCATGAAGAGTCGACGGCATCCGGCACCGGGCCCCCCAATATTGGGGAGCATGCTGCTCTCGCGCCTTCATAGCTGAATACCCATAACAACTTACGAAAATACTACGTCGACGTTATCGAACGTTATATTGCTAAATTTAAAAAACTGCTTACAGGGAGTTATAAAATTTTATATCTTGATTTAAGTTATGAAAATAATATATACTGACAATATGTCAAGACTTCGATGCTTTCGGTTATTTTTAATTACAAGAAGAATTATCAACTCATTGTTTACAATGCAGCAATATAATTAGTAGTTATTTTGATATAGAAGAAGTATCTCTAAGAACATAAACATTTTATCTTAAAATATATAAAATAGAAGAACATAAAAATAAACATTTTATCTTAAAATATATGAAATAGAAGAACATAAAAATAAACATTTTACCTTAAAATATATGAAATAGAAGAACATAAAAATAAACATCTTACCTTAAAATATATGAAATAGATCTTCCCGTAACACACAAAAGATAAATTATGAAATGAACATTACCTTCAACAGATATTTAAATAAATTAATGTTATATATTTAAATATATTTTTGTGTTTATCATTTCTTGTATATTGTATTGTTAAGACTGAAAACGAATTAGTACATAGCTCGCTAATTAAAGGAATGCTAGCAGGAGCGGCCAATAAGTGAACAAAGATGTTTTTTTTAGCAACCAAACGTCCACATTATTACTACTATTGTCGAATAGAGAATAATATTACAAGTAACTTACGATAATTTTAATGTTCTTAGAATTTTCTATGGAGTTTTAAAGGCATCTCAAAATTCATGTTCCGTTGTATTATTTAACATCAACTTTAGTAGTCCGGTGAAGGTATTAAGATCTGGCTAGGTCAATAGCGTAGTCAGCTCGAAAAAAAAAATATCAACTTCACTTGTGCACAATAACCGAACTATGTTACATAAAACACCACCAATATTATAAAATATAGATCACACACATAAGATTATGAATAAAAAATAAGAGTAGAAAACCACCTTTTATGTTATCATTTAGTCATTTATTATTAGTCTATAGTGCATTACTTAAATATTATAGCAACCCTGAATTCTATATTGATAGATAATCTGTCTACGTAGTAGTATACGTATTATATACCGGTATACTAACATATACGTCAACATCATCACCAAAGATTTAAAGATTTCGAATACACAGCATTCTTTATTTCTTTTAGTAGTCTCTAGGTTTCGTTCAACAATGACTTTTCAAATTATAGACAAATTCAAACAACTAGATGCCTACGCTAAAACCATGGACGATTTTAGAGTTAAAACTGCTTCAGGAGCAGCAGGTAATACATTCTATAAATTCTACATGCTTTGTTGTTATTTTAGTATGTAATAACTAAGTATTATTTTTTCAGTAACTGTTTGTGGATGTATTATTATAATACTTCTCTTTATTTCCGAACTCCACATTTATATGTCGCCAAACATATCTGAAGAGTTATTCGTCGACACATCAAGAAGCCATAAACTTCGAATAAATTTAGATATTATTATCCCTACAATATCTTGTAACTGTAAGTAGTTTTTAAAAAGTAAATGCTAGAGAAAGACTATCATAGAAATTATCTTAAACTCACATGTCAATACTATAAACATTTCTCAAGTTTTGCATAAATGTTTGAATCTGCATAAAACTAAGGTCCAAACTAATTTTATATTTAGTTACAAATGGCAGTATTTGTTTACTATTTTGTTGAATAAGTTATGTAAATATATGGGAACGGATTTTTTAAAAGAGGTATAACCTTTATCAACAAACACCAAGTATCAACAATTGATCACTTCAGGAGGCTTACTCTATCACTAACTGTATGATACTTATTTGTATGTATGTGGTGTAACTTGAAAATTATATTGATAATTGTTAAAATTACAAATCAATCCCAATGGTGAAATGAAACATTACAGTCTTGGTAAATTATGAAAGTAATTATATACTGCTAGTTTCAATGTATCATTATTAGTATAGTTAATGCTTTGCTATAGAACTAGGTAAGAAGCTTCAATAATATGGGGCTTAGATCAGTACTGCCTGCATAGCCCTGTTTCTAGAATAAGAAATAATGCTTTGTAATAATACATTCATTAACTTCTTATCGAGCTGTTAAGTATCAAGTTTTGAATTTCCCTCGTAATTATTAACTTCATAAGTAACAGTGTTTGATTAACATTTTATCCTCTTAAGACTTAGTACTTGATGCAATGGACTCATCAGGAGAGCAACACCTTCAAATGGATCAGAATATACATAAACGAAGATTGGATTTAAATGGAATTCCTATAGAAGAGCCAAAGAAAGAGGAAATTTCCACAGCATCAACAGTTGTAATAATCTTTATTTTATCACATTTTATTATTTGGAGATAAATTATCATGACACATACCTTGTAAAAATTTATCTTTGATGTTGTATTGAATATTTATTTATTACCAACGTTTAATAAAAAAAGTAATTCCACTACTAACCAAAAATATTTCAATGTTAGTTGATAATATTACAACACCATTTATATGGCCCTGAAATCTATATATATTTCACATCTATGTTATGTTTTTTCTGACAATTACTTTACATCACATTACTTTACAATATTTCTCAGCTTACTAAATACCTCACATGACAACACATTCTTCAGTTTTCTGTTCAGTTAAGTATAATAATATTCATTAACCAATATAACTTTGCACATTGTTATGTCAGTATAATTATTTCAGGCAAAAACAAACAACACTGAAGTTGCTGTTAATACCTGTGGAAGTTGCTATGGTGCAGCATTCAATGAATCTCAGTAAGTTTTATAAGTATGCATCATTTAATAAACAAAATGAACTATTTATTAATATTGTATATTTTATAAACCAAAGTAAAGTAAACATTCAAAGGAAAATATTATAAATTACATTAAATAACAATAGAACTGCTAGTTTTTTTTTTTCGAAATGACTGCGCTATTGACCCATCAAGGTCTTAACAGCTTCACCGGACTACTAAGGCGAGTGCTTAAGGCACTCAGTCGATTTTATTTTGGCAACCAGCTCAAGGGTGCACGGCACACTTCGGCTTGACTGTTGCCTGTTGCATGCAAAATCGTGACCTATCTATATATTCATAAATGTATGAGTATTTGAAACGTATATGTGTACCAAGCATACACGTCTCAACAACTCCTCTATATATTTATTATCGGAAAATTGAGAGTTTTTCAGTTCATTAAGGGAAAAAATAAACCCTACCACTTTCATGTGTAAGCGTGCACGTGTGTGGGGGTGATCGTGTAGTGTTGTAGCAGTGTCATCATATCACTCAAGCAACGCAATCAAGGGCTCCCTACCTAGGGATCGAACCTAGGCTTGAGCCACTGCTGTGGGAGGCCTAATCGGGTGAAGAATTGCTAGTCATTTTGCATAAAATATCTGTTATGTATATATAATATCAATGTTGGCTTTTTAGTCACTATAAGTACACACCTACCATTGTATCAATTATATATTTTTTCTATGTTACAGCCCCTGACATGTGTAAGCAAATATTGTAAAATGTTATTGTTAACCTTAATTCTATATTCTTATTAATATTAGGTTCATAATTGAGATAGTGGTAGTGTTCCATAGATCTAATCACTGTTATTACAAAAAAGTTAAATACTTATTGAATACTTTCTTTAAAAAGGTTTGGTATAAATGCATAGCCCTTGTTTGAGTCAAGTTTGCATTATCCTTTTGTGCAAGTGTAACCTACCTTAACCAAAGCGATACAAAGGAGCAAGATAGCAAACATTCAGTGAGAGTGGTGCATTAATATGAAACCTTTTTAAAACAAGTTCAATATGTATTTAACTTTTTTGTAATAACACCGAAAGGCTTTAAGATCATAGGTTGTCTAGAACATTAGATAATCCAGTAATACAAAAATTCCTCCTCACCAGATGAACTTGATACTGATTCTCTCAAGTCCAATTATGCAACTATACAAGCTATGCTTAGTTTGAAATTAAGTAATGATGTGTGCGATTAAACATATATAAAAAAGTACTTTAGAATTGAAGTAGTCTGTGAAATTACAGATGTTGTAATACTTGTGAAGATGTTAAAGAAGCTTATAGATTAAGGAGATGGGCAATGCCTAAGCTGAGTACAATAGAACAATGTAAAAATGATGAGTCTATTGAAAAAACAAATTTAGCTCTAAAAGAAGGTTGCCAAATATATGGATACATGGAAGTAAACCGGGTATGAATTGTTTTATTATTTATTTCAATTTACTTTAACTCAAGCATTTTTAATTTATATTGATAATTGTTTTGTATATGTTATCAATAAGACTATTTTACTATGTAAAAAATTGTAATTGATGTAATTTTTATAACATGTTATGTCAGTCCCAGTGTAACCTACATCTGTTTACAACTATAAAATTAAAATAAATATGTAAATAAAAATAAATGAATTAGAGAGATAGAACTTAAAACGCTTCTGTAACATTCTAGAATCATGTGATATTGGTTCTAACATGATGCTGTGGTACTCATAGATAATACTTTTGAATGTACATATAAAATCCTTTGAATATGATTTCTGTAACACTACCAGGAAACTTTTTAAAGATATATTTTACTTATACCTATGACATACATGAAATATCATTTAAAATAGTAAAATTCATTTGAGTTACCATATTCTATATTGTTACACTTCATTAAACATACATTTGCATGCAATTATTGAATCAGCATTTAATAAAAATTAACAAAATGTGATACAAATGAAGCATTATTAGAAATACCTTTATTTTTTTGCTATTACCAGAAATAGCTGCATACCTTTGCAATGCAAAATAAGTGGGTAATGTAATATTTAATAGTTTATTTTTTTATTAAAACAGAGTATTCTCCTCCTTATGTACCAGCATCTTTCATTTGTTGTGTGTGTTCTGTTTACTTATAACTTTTGCTACTTTTTTATTTTTAATGGCGTTATAGAGACATCAAATTACTTTATAAGAATACTGCTTTAGTAGTGCTTGAGTTATGTGATTGTAATATGCAATTGTCCTCTCCCTGGATATTTTTAAATGAGTATTCATTAATCAACAAAAATAATACCTGTATAATCAACTGCAATTGTTAAGTTGTGGCTCATATTTGAAAAGAGGTATAGCCAACCACACATCTCTTGCTTGATGTATAATAATGTATAATTAGCACTGCATTTTTACTATAGTTCTCTATTATGTAATGACTATAAATACGATATTTTCATTTTGTTTCTTAATGTGTATAGAACCTTGAAATCAAAACAAATGAACTGCTTTCTATTATGTAGGTACTAACGGAAAATAAGTTTTCACTGAAATTTATCATAAAGTCATATTTTAAAAAGGTAGTTTTTTCATACTAATAGAGAATTATAAGTATGAACTCTTTATTTTAGGTGGGTGGAAGTTTTCACATAGCTCCAGGTAAAAGTTTTACAATTAATCATGTTCATGTACATGATGTGCAACCATTTTCATCATCAGTATTCAATACTACTCACATCATTCGACATTTATCATTTGGAAGCAATATTGAAACTGCTAATACAGCACCACTAAATGGTATAAAAGGAGTAGCTTTGGAAGGTAATTATTTATATTACTTATTATTTGAGGAAACTAAAGTTTATAATAAATATAAATAGTTTAATATATTTTATGTATTCAGACCATGTGATAGGTAAACAACAAAAAAAAATAAGATAATTATGATGGTTTATTCTAAATGTGTATTTTTTTAAAAATAGGTTTCATATATAAATGCGTTTTTCAAAACCTGCATTGTGGCATTAATCTAAATGAAAACATCATGAATTTATAAAGTTTATGTAACATATTGCATAAATTTCAAATTGCAATCAAAATAAAACTATTCATTTTTTGTATGAGCAACTATACAGTTTATATTAATATAGTATTTACATAATGATCAGTTTAACAGCGAATCCCAGTACCTATTGCCATAAAAGTACCAAATGTTCCTCCACCTTGAAGCATCACTTTTCCTACAGAATGTACTAACTCCCGACCTCTCGCACCATATCTGTAATCAAATTACGTAAAAAATCTGTTATCTATATGTACTTCCTTTGAAAAAGTTTCGTATAACAGGATAGTAACCTCAAAGCTGTAAATCCGCCGAAAAGTCCACCGCTAGCCATTCCAACACAAAATCCAATCATAAAACCCATTTTCATCTTATCAAAACAAGAAGGACCTTGATTATGATAAACACCACCGGGAACAGGCATCTTTTAAATTGCAAAAATGAATTCTGTATTTTTATGCGATTTTATTTATTTAGAAACCCACTGACAGTTGACAGTTTTGACAGTATCTATTATACAACTATCTATGAACAAATTTGTAGAGTACTACTATCTTACCATCGAGATAGATATATACCTACGTAAAATACTAAAAACATTTTTTTTGTAATAATCTACAAGACAATATTGATATATGTCGCGTATATTAAATTAATAATTTCAGGGTATGTTACGATTACTCTAAAACATATTATTCAGTTTTTATTTAATTTCTTGATATATATTATTACGTTCCCCTCAATGTACTTGGATAAGTAATACCCTGATTCTTTAGCTTGAAAAATTCATACATAAAATCAGTTATCATTTGTTGGTTTCAAATTATACCTGCAACCTTATCTGAATCCAATATTGCCACCACAGACTATTCGCTGTATAGATAATCGTCAATGCTACTTAGATGGCTAAATTATATTATCATAAGTTTACTCTACTAGTAGTCCAAATTGCAGTTTATAGTACTTATCTGGTAAGAAACCATTTGTTATGCAATCTTTTTTGTCTTAACAATTCATTAATTTTAATGCATTTCTTAGATGAAGTTTCTGTTTTCTATAGCTTTCCAAGATAAACGTAATTTTCGTTACCAGTATAAATTTAAGGGTTCAGTTTTTTGGTAGGGGTCTTAGTCTGTCATGTAGTAGATTTTATTCATAATCTTAGTGTTATTATAGATTCCATATTTCATAATATTGGTGGTATTTTACTTCATATAGTTGTATTGTATTGTGCACAAGTGAAGTGGACCGGAAATTACACCCCACTGAGCATGAATTCTGAGATGCCATAAAAACTCCAAGGTTCTAAGAAGTGAACATTTCTAAGACCAGATTAGGCAGCGGCTCAAGCCTAGGTTCGTTCCCTCGGCGTGGAAACCTTGAGTGCGCTGCTCGCGCGATACAGTGACACAAAATCTTACATCACTGCAATAACATTACACATATCACCCCCACACACGTGCACGCATACACGCTTACACATGAAAGTGGAAGGGTTTTGTTTCTTACCCTTATTGAACTGAAATAGTTTGGAAAATTATCCGATACGAAATATATATGAGTTGTTGAGGTATGTATGCTTAGTACACATACATGCTCCAAAAACTCATATATGTATGAATAGTTAGCTTAGGTCAGCTCAGATAGTTCGCGAATTGCATGTATCAGGCAACAGCCCGAGCCGAGGTGTGCCGTGCACCCTTGAGCCAGTTGCCCAAATAAAATCGGCTGAGTGCCTCAAGCGCTCGCCTTAGTAGTCCGGTGAAACTGTTAAGACCTTGCTGGGTCCATAGCGTAGTTAGTTCGAAAAAGACCTTACTAAGTCAATATCATAGTCAGTTGAGAAAAAAACAATAATTCTATGACAGAAGCTATTCTTGTTAGAAGATTTAAATGATCGCAAGACACTTTTAATATTATGCTCTACTCAATAATGGCAGTCATAATCTGGATTAGTTGCTAAAAATAAAATGAAAGAAAAACTTGAGGGTTGTTGTCACAAACATATGTGACTGTTACTTTTGTATTTCAATTCTATGAACGAATATATATGCTTTAGCTATTTGTAAGTTTTGGTGCATTGTTATTTCGAAATCTCAATTATGTTTACCACTATGAAACCCGTGTTAAGAAAACATAATATAAATAATTTAATTTTTATTTACAATCATTTACACATCATAATACAAATACAAATGCTTTGTTGCAGGTGCTACCATGTTCCAGTATTATTTAAAAATAGTTCCAACAATGTATGTTAAATTAGATAACACAATTTTGCATACAAATCAATTCTCAGTAACAAGACATCAAAAGTCTGTTGCTAACATTAATGAAGAATCTGGCATGCCTGGCGCGTTCTTTAGCTATGAACTATCACCTCTAATGGTAAAATATACAGAAAAAAATAGGTCAGTATGTAATGTTTCTAACATACACATTTTCAGTTATGAATGTATTAGTGTAAATATTATATTTTATATTTCAGATCTATTGGTCACTTTCTAACAAATATATGTGCCATAGTCGGTGGAGTTTTTGCAATAGCAGGAATACTTGATGCTCTGTTATATCACTCCATTAATGCCTTTGAAACCAAAATGCTATTAGGCAAAACAGGATAAAATTATAGAGTTTTCAAAAACATATTGAACTCATCTATACTGGATTTAGCATAATGTTTACAAAATTCAATATCTGTATTTTCAACTAAACTTTTTATTGAAATATAATTCTCCTTTTTAGGATCATATTGAGCTCTGTTTAGACTCTGTAAAAATAAATGTCTTTGTTTTATTCTAAAGTTTCTGCTTAATAATATTTCAGGATGGCCCATAATTTTGTCATGAGGTATTTTCATTATATTGTGAATATAGTTAAATCTCTCTAATAACGCCTTTTGATCTGAAAAATACAAACAATATATATAATATTAAGAAAATAATTGTAGTTTTTTTTAATCTTCACGATACAAAAGTAAAAACTTACTCATCATCCATAATTTAGGTTTATTTAATATTAATGTTTTTAATTCTTTATCATTAAATCCCATCTCTTCCTTAATAACAAACATATTACACTTAATGTGATTTAGGTTATAAGTTATTAATTTAGGCTGTTTTGTTGCTAAAGCTCTGACTTCATTCCCATGCAAGTCAAATTTTTGTTGATAAAATCCAAATCTTCTATCAATTCTTTCCGTGCTGAAATGAGATTAAGAAGAGTAACATTTTCCCAAAAATATATTAACAAAAAAAATAGATATCTCAATATATGTATGAGATGTAAACTTCTCACACTAGTTATTTAACTCCAAATCACACATAGATTGTACAATGGTGAGTCAACAGATATACATGTATGAAACCTAACAAAACCATCAATAATTACACAAAAGTCAGTTCTTGGCTGAATAGCAATCATTTAAAATGAAAAGTGTTTGTAACAAGGTTTTAAATATTGACTTATTAGTATTATTGTTATATATTACCTAAAACTGAATCCTTTAACAATTTAAATAAATTACAACCCCATGATCCAAAGTCAAAGCCTTGAACAGGTAGACTTGAGTCAAGAAATACATTACAGTAATGAAACCTTATTATAAGTATACTTATATGGTAGTTGCGATCCGTCTGCCGCGCTGGTCGCACGCATTTGTTTGCACGCGCCTGATGGTCATTTCAACAACGCAGTACTGTCGAGTGAGTCATCACTCGACACTATTGTATTTTGGAACTGCGATTACTTCCAAGAAACGCACCTGTGTGTCTACCTTGTAATATTGCTCTTTTAAAATTCGATTAGTTCCGTGAAACGCAGCTGTGCGAAGTGTAAACCTTTCTTTTTAGTCCGGACTCCGAAGTCCGTTAAATTCAAAAGACACGCCCCCCTGCCAGGGAGGTTTTTAATGTCTTCCCCTGCCCCGCTCCCCTCCTCAGGCCCGGGTATGGCCCCTCATAGTGAGATTCGGCTTTTAGAAGCTGAACTCGCTAGGTTTCGTGGCTTCATCGGAAGCAACTGTCCCTCCCTAATAGAGAACTACGACGCGTTTACGAAGAAGTATCGTGCCGAGCACTCTTTCGCGATGCCCGCTCCCGCGGTCTTAGTTAGGATCTAGGAATCAAACGACTTCGAGCTGACGAATCGTCACTCCTCTAGTGACGATACGTCCGGCTCTGACTCCGACATGGAGCAGGATCCCACCGCTGACGACGGCTTCACCGAAGTCACGCGACGTCGAAAACCACGCAATAAGCGCCAAAATCCCTCCTCGTCCGAGAATGAAGGCGCTAAGCCTTCTAAACTCGCAAACGTCGACGGTGCGAAAGTGCCAATGGCGACTCTCGCACCCCCTAGACCAGTCTCGCCCAAAGCTGCGACTCCCGCAGTCACGGGTAAGAAGCCCCGCCCTCCACCTCCTGTCACGATCCAGGACAGAGCGTCCTGGGTCGAAATCTAGTCTGCTGCAAGCAGCAGACATTCCTTTCACCTCTGCCATGAGTACCCTCGTGGGTATTCAGGTAAAGGTAGCCACCCCTACTATTTACCGCAAACTTACGCGGTTCCTGCACGATAAGTTTCCTTTTTTCACCCATGCGCTCGAAGAAGAGCGTATGCTGCGTATTGTCATCCGCAGAGTCCCTTCGGAAATCCCAGTCGATGACATATACGAAGACCTCAGGGAACAGAAGTTCCCTGTTAAAGAGGTGCACTGTATGCGCTCCTCGCGCACTAGAATGCCCTACGATATGGTGTTGATCATTCTCGACCGCACCGTGGAGGGTAAGAAAATATTTAATCTCTCGACCCTCTGCGGCCTCTCCGGCGTCGCCGTAGAGCCGCCGCGCAAAACGTCCGTACCCTCGCAGTGTCACAACTGCCAGGTGTACGGACACTCCGCACTTAATTGTTACCTGAAACCCAGGTGCGTTAAGTGTCTCAGCAACCACTCCACTAAGGAGTGTCCTCGCACAAAAGACTCGCCCGATCCTCCGAGTTGTCTTGTGCCGCGGCGTGGGCCATACCGCGAATTATCGCGGGTGTCCTCGCGCCCCGCGTACAAAACAGCCCCGCTACGCTAGGCAGGTCTCGCCGTCTAAGGCGCCTGCGGCGTCAACCCGTCCCCGACCTCCACCTCTCAACTCTAGAGAGGCTTTCTCGAACTTGCCGAGCATATCTCGTGCACCGGTAGCACCCGCACCCGCGCCTAGCGTGCCCCTCTGCCCTGCACGGGCCCCTCAGGCCCCGTGGGCCCCGAAGATCGCGCCCCAGCCTGCTCCTCGTCCTCAGGCGGCTAAGCCTTTACAGGCCGACCCCGCCCTCTCCTTCAAATTATCTGGTATGGACTGGTCAGCCCAGCTCTTAGTCTTGCACGAGATCTCGGAGATCTCTGCGTACGATGAAGTAGCAAACAATCCAAAACAGGGCCCTATTCGTGCGATCGCGAAGTTTCCCGCCATCGCGGCTACCATTCAAAGGCTCGCGCGCGCCACCGTCTCGAAATAATAATAATTTTTCTCGATATAAGATATAGTAAACTCGCGTGTTTATATCATCTTCCCCTAAAATCGATAAACAATGTCGTTATTTTATATTTTTAGATACCGGCGCCGGCGCCGTTCGTTTAATCTGTAAATTCGATCTTTTCAATTCACGTGGCCGGCCACGTCGCGGACCCCTCTCTCGTACGTCACGAGGCAGGATCCTCACGTTTTACTCCCGCACATACGTCGCGTCATCTCAGCAGCATCTTTGCTCGAGATTACCCGAGTGATCACAAAAATGTTGCTATCGCGATACAGTACACACCACACTGATTATACACACACAGATATTCAGACATGCACCTTTACACAATCTGGTGAAAGGGTTTACTTTTTTCCCTTATTTGAACTGAATCGAGTAGTTTAGTTTGTTTCTTTCAGATTTACATGTTGTGTTTTTGAATGATGCAATTTTAATTGTATGATTCAAAAATGAATACATGTCTAGCTTAGCATAGTTTAGCTAGGTCAGATCGGGTTATTTCCGGTAACAGCCCAAGCCGAGGTGTGCCGTGCACCCTTTAGTATGTTACTTAAACAAAATCGACTGAGTGCCTTAAGCGCTCGCCTTAGTAGTCCGGTGAAGCTGTGAAGGCCTAGTAAGGCCAATAGCGGTGTCAGTTCGAGAAAAAAAAAAGTATACTTATATGTTTGCTATAAAATATATCACACAATTTATTTCAAAGTTGAATTTGATGCTTGTATTTGCATTTAAATCTGTAATCTGTAACCAAGCCAGTTTGAAATCTGTTCATAATAGAAAATTGAATGCAAGATATATTTAAATACATTTGTTGCCTGTTTAACAAAAATTTATTTCTTACCTGAACATTAACCAAAATGGATTACAAGAAATAATTCTATTTATTTGTTCGATTGAAAAACGTTTAGATTCTAGATAATTAATACGAATATTAAGATCTTCCAAATGTTCATAAAAAATCATTGGATTTTTTGTAATGAAATCTCCCATAAGTTCCATATTAATATAATTACTCAAAAATACTATGTGTTTCTTCATGTCCTTTTCAAAATCCAATTTCAAGAGTTTTTCAACAACGTGATATGGTTTTTTCTCAATTTTACTTAAATTAACATTTAGGTTTATTAATTTTATCAGGGTTTCAGAACTATTTACATAAGCAGCTAAATTAAAAGATTTAGGAAAATTAGGTGTCACATGGGACAAGTCATCGGCTTTCTGTAATGAACTAACAGTAGTAGTATCTTTATTATTATCTTTCAAACCGACTTGTAAATAACTACACAAATATTTTTTGATATGAACTCTTTTCATAAAAGAGAACCATTTATTTTCTATCCTTATAGCAGTTCCGAGCACCATTTTCAAAGTAAATATAATGATTCGCTAATAATATTGATCACTATAAGTAATGAAAATATATAACAGTAATATATTACTGTCTTCGTATAGATATCATAACAACAATAACCTATAATTTGCTTCCTTTCAAATATATTTTTTTTATATATCAAGCCTACTGGATACAAGAAATTTAAGCAAACCGGCGAACCGCATCAAAGAAAAATATTCGGTGTGACCATACTCAATTGTACGTTTTGGTACCTTGAAAGAAGTAGAGTAAATATTAAGACCCGTGACATAGCTATAAGAATTTGCCATCTCACTATAAAAAAAGCTGACAATATCATTTCGATAGTATTTTATTTGTACTTGTTTATACCACTTATGTTCTGTATATATCTCAAAGTTAAAAAGTTATAGGATTTTCCAATTAGACCCGCAACCCACTTTGAAATGTAAACACGTTAGAAGTTATATTCCTTTGGCTTAACAAGATAAAAATCTTTACAAGAATTTTATCTTTCGTCTTATTCTATGTTTGTAGAAAAAACGACGCTAACAATAGAGAAAAAGGTATTTAATACATTGAAAGTTATACCCAATTAGGCCTCCCACGGCAGCGGCTCAAGCCTAGGTTCGATCCCTCGGTAGGGAGCCCTTGAGTGCATTGCTTGCGCGATACGGTGACACACAAATATACATCACTGCTACAACACTACACGATCACCCCCACACTCGTGCACGCCTACACGCTTACACATGAAAGTGGAAGGATTTACTTTTTTCTCTTATCGAACTAAAAAACTCTCAATCTTCCGATAATAAATTTATTGAGGAGTTGTTGAGGCGTGTATGCTTGGTACACATATACGTTTCAACAACTCATACATATATGAATAGTTAGCTAGGTTAGCTAAGATAGGTCGCGATTTTGCATGCAACAGGCAACAGCCAAGCCGAGGTGTGCTGTGCACCCTTGAGCTGGTTGCCAAAATAAAATCGGCTGAGTGCCTTAAGCGCTCGCCTTAGTAGTCCGGTGAAGCTGTTTAGACCTTGCTGGGTCAATAGCGTAGACATTTCGAAAAAAAAAAACATTGAAAGTTTAATACAAAGAAATACAAACAACAAATACAAAGAAACAAAATGTTAACTATAGCTGATTTCAGGGTGTCGGTTTTTCGTGACGGTGTGCACGCGCATCGTAAAAATTTACTCTCATCAGAACAGATCTAATAGATACAAATAGAAAATGGTCTATGATAAGTAAGACGCGCCAATACATATTACCCTTTGAGAACGATTTCATGCAATAGGTACAGGGAGTTAGTTAATAAAAATATCTAGAATAGGCTAGATATACACTATATGATCCCAAAACGCAATTGAATCATTCCATTCATTTAAAAGAGAGTCATTGTAAATGATTTATCATGTGTAAGGTAGACTGGGCACAATCGGATAAGGATTTGTACCATATCGGCTGTTTCTGAAACGCGATACATCGAAATGTACCATTACACTTCTTTTTTTTTTGAACTGACTACGCTATTGGCTTACTTGGGTATTATCGTTAAATATAATCTGGTCATACAAAGTGTTTTGTTGTCGATATTCATGTACAGCGTGTATGCTGTGGTGTTGAGTGTAAAGCATAATTAGTCTTTGAACATAATATACGTAGTCTGTGGGGAATTATCTTCCAACTTTTACCTACGAACGTGTGTGTAAGTATCATAGTAACATATTATTATCGCTTTTTATTATTTTTATAACTAGAAGATACATTGAATACTAATCGATGCTTATATATGTAGAATATTCTTTGAAATTTTACGTGTTTATGCAACTTAAGGTTTAATTAGTTTTATTTTACCATATGTTGGATACAGTTACCTAAACGCTTGTACTGTATATTATTTAATGTTTTGTACAGTTTAACTCTCTAATGTATACATAAAAAATTAGCGATTTACAACATTATTTATATTTTTTAATTATGTTTTTAATTTTAAACTTATTACGTATAACCCTATTTCTTAAGTTATCTTACTGCTGTAGGTGCATGATGCAATTTCAACGTTAGTTATATTAGTATTTACATACCCATTTACTGAAATTTAGATATAAAATAGTTAGAATTAATTTAGAGTAATTTGTTTTAAAAATAAGACCTCAATATTTTTATTAAAATAAGTATTTTGCTGGATTTTAAAATTGCTTTATAGATTAACATATGAATGTTATATGATCTTATTATTTATTTATTTATTTGGAAATTCAAATAACTTATAATATTTAATAATTACAGCCAAAATAGAATTTCTCTAATATAACAAAGTGATTGATACTTAGTAATGATAGCCATATATAGAAAAAAAAAAACATATATCCCATAATGGCCTTAAAAGTATATGTGAGTGCGTGTGTTGTGAACTTAGATGGATGTATACCTGTGTGGGTGTGCGATTATATACTTTAATATTTGGTTTTGAACTTTGTTACTAAAATATATTGCTTTTATTTTTAGATAACTTATATGAAAAAAAGAACAATTGCCCATAAGGCAATTAAAATGATGTAATCCTTAAAATACAATATGTTAATTTTACTGTATTAGAGATATTTGTTTGTTCCCAAAATACTATTCAGATATCAACTAACTTATAAGGCACTGCTCAAATGCCAATCATTGTTGCTCTGCGAGACATCTAATTAAAATTATATACAATTGTTATCTTATAAAAATATTTTTGTTATAGGTTCTAATATCAAAATGAATACAGAAATGACTGGAAAAGAAATCAGAAAAACTTTCATTGACTTCTTTATAGGAAAAGGACATAGATATGTTCATTCCTCTTCAACAATTCCTCTTGATGACCCAACACTTCTCTTTACAAATGCAGGAATGAATCAATTTAAACCTATATTTTTAGGGTCTGTTGATCCCAATTCTGATATGGCTCAATATGTTAGAGTTGTTAATACTCAAAAATGTATTAGAGCTGGAGGTAAACATAATGATTTGGATGATGTTGGTAAAGATGTATATCATCACACTTTTTTTGAAATGATGGGTAACTGGTCATTTGGTGATTACTTTAAAAAAGAAATTTGTTCTTGGGCATGGGAGCTTTTAACAGAAGTTTATAAATTATCAGGGGACCGTTTGTATGTTACTTATTTTGGTGGAGATCCAGCATCAGGTCTTGAAGCTGATTTGGAATGCAAAAATATTTGGCTAAAATTGGGAATACCAGAGTCTCATATTTTGCCTGGTAGTATGAAAGACAATTTTTGGGAAATGGGCGAAACAGGTCCATGTGGACCTTGCTCTGAATTGCATTATGATAGAATTGGAGGACGAGATGCTTCCCACCTAGTAAATATGGATGATCCTGATGTGTTAGAAATATGGAATTTAGTATTTATACAATTTAACAGGGAATCAGATGGTTCCTTAAAATTGCTACCAAAAAAACATATAGATTGTGGTTTAGGCTTAGAGAGGTTAGTATCTGTCATACAAAACAAAAGAGCCAATTATGATACTGACTTTTTCATGCCTATATTTAAAGCAATTGAGAATGGAACTGGTGTAAGGCCATATTCTGGAAAAGTTGGTGCTGATGATGTTGATGGAATTGATATGGCTTATCGAGTTTTAGCAGACCATGCAAGAACATTAACTATTGCCTTATCAGATGGTGGTTGCCCTGATAACACAGGCAGGGGTTATGTACTTCGAAGAATTTTAAGAAGAGCTGTAAGATATGCTTCTGAAAAATTGAATGCAAAACCTGGATTTTTTGCATCTTTGGTGTACACTGTAGTCGAACTTTTGGGAGATGTTTTTCCAGAAATTAAAAAAGATCCTGAATCAATCATACAGCTTATTAATGAAGAAGAAATTCAGTTCTTAAAAACGTTATCTCGTGGTAGAAATTTGCTCAACAGAAATATAGAAAAACTCAATAATTCTAAAACTATACCTGGAGATGTAGCATGGCGATTATATGACACATATGGCTTCCCAGTTGATCTCACTCAATTGATGTGTGAAGAAAAAGGTCTCATTGTAGATATGGATGCTTATGAAAAGGCCAAAAAAGAATCTCAACTTATATCTCAAGGTAAAACAGGTACCCAGGAAGATTTACTTGCATTGGATGTCCATGCTATTAGTCACTTACAAGAAATTGGAATACCAATAACTGATGATTCACCAAAATATAATTATATTCCATCATCTACAGATAAAGATGCCATTTATGATTTTGCTACATGCACAGGTACCATTGTAGCTCTCAGAAGCAACAAAGAGTTTGTAAATGAAGTAAGTTCAGGACAAGTATGTGGTATTATATTAGATCGTACTAATTTTTACGCCGAACAAGGTGGACAAATTTTCGATGAAGGATATATGGTAAAAGTAGATGATGAAAGTGTTGAATTTTCTGTTAAGAATGTACAAGTGAAAGGTGGTTATATACTACATACAGGCAAAGTAGAAGGATCATTAAAAATTGGAGATACCTTATCTTTACATATTGACACAGAAAGACGGAGACTTGTTATGAACAATCATACAGGTACCCATGTTTTGAACAATGTATTAAGAAAAGTTCTTGGAAATGATTCAGACCAGAGAGGGTCACTTGTGATGCCAGATCGGTTAAGATTTGATTTCACTAACAAAGGACCAATGAGTGTAACACAAATTAAAAATACAGAAGATCAGATCAAGGAGATTATAGATCAAAATAAAATTGTTTATGCAAAATACACAAGCCTCAGTGAGGCAAAAAAAATTAACGGCTTGCGAGCAATGTTTGACGAACACTACCCTGATCCAGTTCGAGTAGTATCTGTTGGTGTACCTGTCGAAGATTTAGTAAAAAACCCAGATGCTCCGATTGGATTTGATACTTCCGTAGAATTTTGTGGAGGTTCCCATTTACATCGCACTGGTCATATTGGAGAGTATGTCATTGTTAGCGAAGAAGGAATAGCGAAAGGAATACGACGCATTGTTGCATTAACAGGTCCAGAAGCTTTGAAGGCTATGAACAAACTTGTTGTTCTAGAAAACGAAGTAAATAACATTGCTAATTACATCAAAGAGCAAACTGAGATAAATCAGAAGGAAGTGTCAAAAAAAATTGTAGATCTTACTAATGATATCTCACAAGCACAAATATCTTATTGGAAAAAAGAAGAATTACGCAACATGCTTAAAAATTTAAAGAAACAACTTGACGATAAAGAAAGAGCTGCGAAATCTGCAACTATTAGTGTAGTAACTGAAAAAGCGAAGGAAATGTGCTTAGAAAATAAAGATGCTAAATTCATTGTTTCTGAATTAAAAGCTTACGGAAATACAAAAGCACTTGATAGTGCTTTAAAACAAATAAAACAGTTATGTCCTACAACTGCAGCCATGTTCTTTTCGGTGGATAATGAAACAAATAAAATATACTGCTTAGCTGCTGTTCCTAAAAACGCAAATGAAAAGGGGCTGTTAGCTTCAGAGTGGGTACAATCTGTGGTTAATATAATGGAAGGCAAGGGAGGTGGAAAAGCAGAGTCAGCTCAAGCATCAGGAAATAATCCGAATTCTTTGCCTGATGCTATAAAAATTGCGCAGGAATTTGCAGAATCCAAACTCTGATGTTTTTCACGCTTTTATTTAATTATGCTTCTTTTAAATTCTTTTAAATGCTGATAATGTTTGCTATTTAAATAATAAAGAATTATTTTGAAGTAAATGTTATCTTGCAAATGAAACTGAAACATGATTTTACTTTTGTCATATCTGCTTTGCATTGTGTTTAAATTATTTATTCTTTATACTTTTAAGTTACATCAAATGCATTGAATTTATTGTTGAACAATTTCTGTAATTGATCATCATATTAAATTTACTTACTCTTCTGTGGTAATTTTATTTATTTTTATTCAATATAATTTATTTTATTTATCAAAGCGTTGAAACAAGTGATATATTCGTCGTAGTAGTCATGAGTGTACATAAATCGATTTTAGCTTTAGCAATCGATACAGTCAATATAACTACTGGTCTAACCTCGACCACAATCCATTAATTTTTCATATTTATATATTAAAGACGAAAAACAAACGTAAAAATAGTTGATAACATAACACTAAAACTCGTCAATATCTACGAATAAAAAAATTAAGAAAATGTGTTGAGAAACAGTTGAAGATATGGGTACTTAACTAGTTGTCTGTGCCTATATATTATACATACAAATCTATACATATAATAAAAATCAAGTGTATGTATGTAACAGAGAAATAATAATTTTTCACTGATTAGGTACGAAAGTATACAATCTTCTGATAACAAAAATGCAATTTTTTAAATTTTTGTCGGTCTCTCTCTGTTTAATCCGGGTAATATCCGATACAGTTGAACCGATTTTGACGGGAATTTCACTGGCAGATAGCTGAAATGACAGCGGGTAACATAGGCTACTCTAAATTAGAGTAAGTATTATCGTGGCTTTGCAATGCTATCTCGAAAATGGTTAGACTAATTTTCACGAAACTTTCATCAGCACATAGTGGTCATCATAACAAGTAATGCAGTCTATTTTAATGTAGACTAACTGTTAACCGTGACTTTGCCCGCAATGCTATTTCCAAAAGAGTTAGACTGATCTTGGCGAAACTTCCAGTTGCAGATAGCTGGCCTTATAAAAAGTAATTCAAACAATTTTAATTTATGCTAGCTGTTAACCGTGTCTTAGCCCGTAATACTATCTCCAAAACGATAAGACCAATTTTCACTAGACTTTCACTAGCAGATAGCTGACCTTATAAAAAGTAATTCAGGCAATTTTAGTTTATACTAGCTGTTAACCGTGGCTTAGCCGACAGTACTTTCCCCAAAAGGTTAGACCGATTTTCCGGGGACTTTTACCTTACCTTATAAAAAGTAATTAAGGTTATTCTATTTTAGACTAGCTGTTACCCGCTACTATGTCTGTATGAAATTTAGCAAGATTTCAATTCATTCTTTATTTTTAATTAAATAAATAATTATCAAATAATTGTTTACAATTCGATATTACAATTATTATTAACTTTGAAGATACAAGAGGTCTTCCTAATAAGATTTTAGACCATAAACGTATTATTTAAAGAGGTCCATAATACAATTTCGTGCAGAACAGACAAGCGTTTATTTTTTGTATTAACACAAAATCGTAATTATGATGACAATTTAAATCTTTATGATAATACTAGCCGTTACCCGCGGCTTCGCACGCGTTTTTTAAATATATTAAATAAATGTAAAATTATGATTAGATGTGTAAATTACAGAAATACTCTCTCAAAAATCTTTGTAAGTACGACAAGTACACCATATACTGTAACAGATAACATGTACCTTACATATGTCAATACTAACAGTGTATCGAATGGGATGGGGTTTATCATCAGCTACATACCTGAAACTTAAACTACTATATACCACCCTCAATGCTCAGTTACACTATATTAGAAAGTATTAAAAATATTAAGCTATACATTATCGAACATGTTTTAAATATTTTATTTTATAGATATAATATGCCCATATTGTCGATATAATTAGGTTATTGATATACGTTGGTATAATTTAAATAACATATGAACATTTGATTTTCAATTATATTTATTCTTGGAGTCTAGGACAGCGCACGTCTCACGTGCATGTTTACAGTGAACAACAAATTTTGAATCAATTCCACATAGACGGATGCACGGGTAACAGTTTATCATTACATAGTGTAAAACAAAGTCCTCTGCAACGTATCTCTATATGTCTGTTCACGATAAGATCAAAAACTACAGAACGCATCTTCATGCCGTTTTCACTAATATATAAAGTGATTCTTGAGCAAGGTTTAGGTATAGTTTGTTTTATTGTCAGGGTGGGTAACGTCTACTGAACACGCTAGCTTAAAATAAAACGGCTAATTAGTTATTTGTCCATATAGTTCCCGTTCAAATATTACTTGTAATCCGTTGAAGCTGTTAAGACCTTGCTAGATCAATAGCGTAGTCATTTCTAAGAAAAAAAACTGTTCAAATAGGTCCAGCCGTTTCGGAGGTTACCCGAAACAAATAAAAAAACAGATATATCGACAGAATTTAAAAGAAAAATTGTAGATATTTGTAGCATCACAGATATATTTATTCACCAAAAAGTATTTATTTTAATATAAAATACACTAACTTTACTTTTACAATACGTAATTTATCACAAATCAAAAATTGGGAACAAAACTAACGTTGGCGGGATTTTAGTCTGTTATGTAGTGGATTTTATATTTTATTCATAATCTTGTGTTACTTGCAAAGAGTATTGTAAGTATTATAGAAAGTTACTTGTCTCTATATTATGTTAAATTGGTGACGTTTTATGTAATATGGTTCGTTTATTGTGCATAAGTGAAATGAATGAAAAATAATACCACGGAGCATGAATTCTGTGGTCTTGAAAATTAAGAAGATAAAAATTTATGAAATATTATATAGAGGATTTGGCGCTTATACCTTTACATTAACTTGGACATAGAAGAAAACTACCTATATTGACAACTTCAGAATTGGCAGTATGGGTAATTCCTTCGACTGTCTTATTGGACGAATAATATTACTACTAAAGTTTTTGAATAGCAACACAAAATAAACTTTAGAAATGTTTGCGATATAAACGTAACGTATATAATTAAAAATTGTAAACAAAACTAACGTAGAATAAACATTTGAACAGGAACACAAAATAAACTCTAATAATATTTCCGATAGAATGTTATCATGTTACCATGGCAACGCATATAATACTTACACTGACACGCAGCGGATGCTCTAAAAATAGCCCGATTTTGAGACATTCTTGATTAATGCTCCGCTCCGCTCGATAAATGAGCAATCTAACACTAAAAGAAACTTTCAAATCGAACCGGTAGTTATTGAGATTAGCGCGTTCAACCAAACAAACAAACAAACAAACTCTTCAGCTTTATAATATTAGTATAAATAGATTTTAGGTTATTGTTTCATTAGTTCCTTACACAGTGTAAGTGAGCACAAAGATACGTAGTTATATGGTAGGTTAAAATCCCAAATATGTTGCTTATGGTAAACCTCACTAGGTACATTGTTAGTATTTATATATCTATTGTATACATTACATGCTACTACTGTAAGTGGCGTGCGTGTCGTACTTAGAATTGTTTTTAAAGAGCATTTCTATAATTGTACATAGTCTCACAAGTTTATAATTCTTTAATACAATTTTTAAAAAACGTGATGAGTCGTAGGTACATCTAGTATATGAATAAAAATGGACAAGATATCTAGGACATAGGTATCGGTAAACAGTTTGACATAAAATCTTTGTAATCATAAAATTGTAAACCTGGTCATGAATAGTATCACATTTGCGATTCAAATTTAACCAAGTGAAAGGAAAGTAGAATTTCTAGTTTTAAATGTAGTCACAACGCAGTCGTGTGCAAAAGGCATCTGACACATATAGAACGTGTAATTTGATTTATTACATAAATCGATTTACTAATCTTGCCATCCATTATTTTAATTTCACACAATCACTTTACTCTGTATACTTTGCTACTATGAATATTTTAATTATCTATTAATAATTACAAACGATTGAGAATATTAATTCATAAATTACTTAGATACTAGCTGCCCGCCCTGGCTTCTTATGGGTGTACTAACGAAAAAATGATACCAAATGTTCCCTTTACAGTAGAACATGACATACAATGGTAACTGAACGTTTATTGTTTTTTATTATTATTTCATTTTTAGCAACCAACCCCCCAGATTATTACTCCCGTTGTAAAGTAGGTAACAATATGACAAGTGTCTTACGATAAGTTCTATGTTCTAATAAGATGTGGAACTTTCCAGGGAGTTTCTGTGGCATCTCAATTATTGCTCCGATAACCAAACTATATTACGTTTAATTCTACCAATATTACAAAATATAGAGGTATATAGCACAAGATTATGTACAAAATACAAAAGCCTTACATTACTTAGCATCACAATTAAGAACGCGCCAAAAACTCACAATTGGACGTCTGTCAATATTTTTGAGAATTAATTTTATAATCCGGTGAAGCTGTAAAGGCCTTGCAAAGCCAATACCGTAATCAATTCGGAAAAAAAAGAATTAATCTTCAGTCTCACCACTCACTTTTTATATGAAGAGGTTTAAACCCAATTTTACATTTTCCCGTACGAATTTTCAAACATTTTCTTTTACATAAATCTTATCTAACAATTATAAATACAAGAGAATTAGCCCAGTATGTGCAGCATTCTGAAGTGATGTGCTTACATTCATTTACATATCTAATATTTATTTATATAGATGCTATAAGAAACAATTTCAGCTGAGGTAATTTCTATGTAGATTTTGTTGTTTGAAATTTGGTGTGATCAATAAACAACAAACGAGAAGGTAATGCGTGTCTTCCACAAAGAGTGAAGGCGCGGGTAAACCTGATTGTTGGAATGGCACGACAAGGCGACACAAAACACGAACCTTGCACTATTAACGAAATGCAATAAACATAAGATTCAAATTGTTTTGTCGGCCACTCGTTATACTAGCATTACGTGGCACGCGTCGACGACCTAGCAGCCTTTGATAAATGCCGCCTACGCCTAGTTGAATTACCGTATTTAATAGAAGTGAATATCTCTGTACTAAAATAAATAAACACGTCTTTATTTTATGGAACAAATTTGTAATGCTTTATCTTTTCATTGTGCCAAAGCTGATTCGTGTCGTAATCTGTTCTTTTAGGCATATAACTTAAACAAAATGATCTTGAATGTTTCACATACGCTAGGCGTCCCATGGCAGCTCAATTTTTTATGTCATTTTTATCAATGGCATCTCATGTAACTGTGTATGGTTTGGGTACTATTTCAGAAAAGGAATGTGTATTATTAAAATAAAATTACCGTTAAAATTATTTATTGAACTTTATAGACGAACTTTGAATATAGATTAAACAAATATATCTTACACAACTGATAATATTATACTAGAATTATCTACATGAAACAAGACATTGGTACAAAATATTCATATATTAATAATTATTTGGTTGGTCTTTTAAACAGCACCAATTCTATTGGTGAATCTTCCTCAAGTTGAGGTGGTGCAATTATACTACATTTTAATAATTTACAAATATTCTATAAATACTAATAGTAGCAGACAAGCGTCATATTTATATCATTCTTGTCCAAAACCTTCGGTTTCCTCAATGGCAAAGTTCAGTTTTTCGCATAACTGCTCGTAGCTTTTGTACGGCGGTAAATCCAGTCTGTTGAAGCATGTATGTGAACGCGGGAGCCATGTATCTTTACCGACCTGAAAGATACAATTTGTTGTATAAAAACATTACAATATAGCTATCATATTAAAAATATAGTTTATCACACTGTTCCATAGAATAAATAAGTATTTTCATATTTTAACCACACTTAATACTGTAGAAATGTTTTGTATCGGAGTTAAGGATATACCTAGATGTATAGTTATTAAATATTAATAAAATCCGAAACATATTTTGCCTGTCATTTTCAGTACAATGATCAAAACAATAATAATAATAATTGTAGGTGGTAGAGCCCCACTGAAGCAATTTTTGGTTTCATCATTAATGGGTCGGCTCCTCCGGGGTAGTACCACCCCTCTCACAGATAACCGACGTGAAATGACAGTGCTTGCATTGTTGTGTTTCGTTCGGTCAGTGAGAGAGCCGGAGGCCGACGTCCCTCTTTCCTTCTTTCCCTTTCCTTCCCCTCCCCCTTCTCCCATATACAGGCTGGCAACGCACTTGCGATGTCCCTGATGTCGCTAGTGTCTATGGGCGGTGGTGATCACTTAACATCACGTGAGCCACCAGTTCGTTTGCCTTCTTTGATATAAAAAAAAAAAAAAAATCTGTCAATAAAATGACAAAGATCTCTCATTTGTCCACGCATCACTCAGGAGCTACTGGATATAGTATCCAAATTTTATCTAAAAAAAAACAACTATTTTATAAGTCCTACTAATTCCGTGATGTGTTTTTGTCATATGCTCCAGTGTCGTTTACAGTTTTTTCTCTGTACATAAGACATATTGTTAACATAGTAAAAGGGGCAGAAGAAGTAAATATAATGATAAAAGGAATGAAAGAACATATATAAAAAAAAAAAAAAGAATCAAAGGAATAAATAAAAAACAAGGTAAAAATATGAACCAACATAACACTATATATACATTAGTTATATACGAGAGGAATCCTCACACAGATTGAAAAAGGCTGGATTAAAAGGCACATAATCGAATATTGTAATATGTCACTTAAGAAATGTTATGCTGTCATAAACTAAAAATATAATTGTATGTAATTTCTTTAAACATACATACTAATCATACATGTTATTCTGCTATATAAATAAGTATTTTATCTTATTACTAGATCGAGGTGTGTGGTTGTAGGCATTTCAATTTATTACACAGAACCAAGAGACTGATCTTTTAAAGTAGCTTACACAGAGGTATAAGTTCGGTAACGACTTAATATTGAGTTGAATACACACTTACTTGCTACTTCATAACATACAAAATAGTGACAAAGCCACAGATAATTAATGAGGTTTTTTTACTTTTATTTTGATAACACTAAATCTCGTCAATTGGTACGAAATAAAGAAAAGAATGAAGCAAACTATCTATCTACATGTTGATAATGTTAATAAGGTACGTACTTTTTCAATGCAGAAGCGCTGTGGTCCATTCGAGCCCATGAGTTCTGCGAACCCTCCGACGGGCACCCGGCACGTTCCCGTCACGAACTGCAGGAGCCGAGCTCGCTTCTCGTTGTCCATCTGCCTGACGAACTGTTAAACACCGTTAATACTAGATATATTATCAGACGCTAAATCCTACAGAGTATAAAATTTTAAAAAAATATAAGATAGGTTCCACTCCAAATCTGACGGTTTGATTTTTTTTCCTCAATTTTTATTTTATGTAATCCCTCCAAATAGTCCTCCTAATCGAAAATTTGAGGTTTTGTTGATAGGTGACTCGTTCAAAAGATATGGAATTTAAAAAGTCAGTATTTGTTTTAAATGGCAAAAATTCAAAAGTAAATAATTATGGAGAACTTATTAGCAGACTGAATTAAATATTGAGGAATGAATAGAAGTTTAAAATTAAAAAAAATATATAAAAAATCCTGAAATTGTTATGATATTTTTTTTTTCTATAAACGCCATGTTAAAACAAAATTTAGACCTAACCTAACCTTTTTTTAGTATAGTTTTTTTTTTAACAAGTAATGATAAAATTCACAATAGTTACCAAGTGGGCTATTTAGGATTAAGAATATTAAAAAATAATTCAAACCATCTTATATGGTGTGGAACGCATCTTAAATAAGTCACAAAATAAATATAGTTTACAAATAATATTATCGACAAAAACTGTGGAAGAGAATTCCTAAATAAATCCTGATTGAATTAATGATCCTGATATTAAAACGCTATTAATTTGAATAATGAAAAAATTTGACGTTTTCTTTTCATTGTGTACGATTAGTGTTATACAAACCTGCCAGAACCAGGCCACTTGTTTGCTGGTTCGCGTGTAGTGCCTGTATATAGTGTTCTTCTGCCAGTCTTCAACATCTACCTCCTGCATGCCGCACAGCATCAGTTCCAATTCACGCTCGTCAAAATACTTCAACCATTCCAGAGGTACTACCTGTTAACATGTCAGAATAATATAGACAGGATCTACGTTACATAAGGCTAATTAGTGAAGATAACATTAACAATTCTGAAGGTGGTAGAGCCACGATGAAGCTACTAGTGGCTTCAGCATGAATGGGTCGGCTCGTCCGGGGTAGTACCACTCGACCCACAGAAACACCGACATGAAGTGACAGTGCTTGCATTGTTGCGTTTCGTTCGTCAGTGAGAGCGCCGGAGACCCACGTCCCCTCTCCTCTTCCCTTCCTTCCCCTTCCCCCATCACAGGCTGGCAACGAACGTGCGACTCCTCTGGTGTTGCAAGTGTCTATGGACGATGGTGATCACTTAATATCAGGTGACCCACCTGTTCGTTTGCCAGAAGTATATGCCGTTCTGTTCCCTATATGTATATATATATATTTATATGTATATATATATAGTTCTTGTGAAATACATGTCCATAAGAATATAATGTTGGGCACCAACTTTTGTTTTAAAAATAATCCCATTGCTATATATATTTACTCTTTCATTCATTGAAATGTTTACAAGTCTACAATCTTAGAATATATTCATGAAAATACTGAATTAGTTCTGGTCTTTATGATTTTAACATATTAGTAATAGTAAATATTTCTCCACGTTTGTCATCTTGTTATTTTTTTATTTATTTATCTGTGGGATAATAGAGTGAAACAAATTCGCGGAGTGTTATAAGATGTTAGACCCTGTAAAAAATTATTAATTTTAGATAACACCAATGTAATAAATGAGCTATTGTTAAGAAAAGATTATACTTTCGACAATACATATCAATTTACGTATAATGTAACAATTCACCAAAGTATTGTATAGGGAAGGGTATACAGGTATATGGGTGTCAGACCATATATAAATTACATC